>JMRQ01004782.1:0-111270 GCA_000688715.1 Glossina pallidipes | reverse complement strand
TCTTCGCTGTTTGATTACAAGCTCGAAAATCTTAAAACCTATACCCACCTGAGCCTGCGGATGTTGCATATGGTGTGACATTGACATTTGTGTGCCCATATGATGACTGCCCATTTGATCGACTAGCGGCGGTGAACCACCCTCGGGCACCATACCTAAGCCTCCAACGGCCGCTTGCAGTTTGCAACTGGCATAAACAACCGGTTGCTGTTGCTGCTGTTGCTGTTGATGTTGTGGAAGTGTTGCGACTTGTTGCTGCGTTACTGAACCATGTTGTGCTTGGTGTGGCCCATTTTGAGGTTGTTGTTGTTGTTGTTGTTGTTGTGGAGGAGGTTGAGTTTGTTGTTGCTGTTGCGCGACCATTTGACTACCGTTCGCTTGAACGGGCGGCATACCGCCAACTTGACTGGATGGACTGTCGGGTCGCGAATACACGCCATGCTGGTCCATACCTTGACCATTATAATAGGGCATACGATCGTAGGGCGGGAAACGTGGATAGGGCATATTGCCCTGATGATTTGGTGTCTGACTGTAATGATGCATTTGCTGGGCATCGAGATCGGTAACGCCATTGCCCGGATAATGACCATGGTGCATATCAGCACCCATATAGGAGTTGCTAAAGTATGATGTCATACTTTCACAATTATTTGTACTCATTGTCATCTTTATGAAATATCTACGTGTGTATTACGGTGATGTGTGGTTGTATGTGCTTATATTCTAGTGACTCTTTCTTTCTATTTTTTATTCTTTTACTATAAACAAATGACTTTTCCTTTAATGTCTGGATGTAAAGGGAATTATTGTTTTTTTTTTTATTTTTATTTGATCTTTTTTTCCTTGTGGTAGTTGTTTTTGTTTTTATTGTTGTTGCGATTGATTTTGAATAGAAAAACCTTTATAAAGATGCTTGAAGCTAAAGTTTATTTTTAAATAGAACTTATCTTTAATATATAAATAATGTGGGGTTGTATGTTGCGCGTGTGTAACGATGTATGCGTGTGTTTAATGTAAGTATGTGTTTGTGTGTATAAGCGTGTGTATAAGTGTGTATGTATGTATGTGTGTACGTATGTGTGTATGTATGTGTGTGTGTGGGGGGATGTGTACGTGTGCGTTGTGTCTGTTATGTAACTCCGTAAAACCTGTAAGACAAAAAAAATTTCATTAATTTAAAAGGTTACCTTTTCTCAAAAAAAAAGGATAATCATTTCCTTTTAATATACGACTTACTTAGGGCTTTGAACACTTAAGTACAATTTACAAATTTATTTAATCCTTAGCTTAGCGTTTAAGTGTTGAGGTATAAAATTAGCTATCTCTCTTGGTGATCTCATGCAAGGCAAAAGTTTATCGTGTGCCTTTCTCTCTTCCTTCCTCTACTCTTGAATCGCTGATTGGTACAGAATCCAAAATAGAATGCGTTTTTGTAAGTTGGATAAAAATATAGATTAGGAGCAAAAAATTCTTTACAAAAAATCCGTTGGCGTTTTCTTTTTTTTATTTTATTTTCTTTGCTTTGTTTTCTTGTTGTTTTGTTTTTTCTCTTCTCCGTTTTTCTTTTAGGTAAAAATAAATTCCAGGATTTTCTTAAGTGCTATTGTGTCCAATTTTAATATGAAACTCTGAAAGTGAAAAAAAGAAAAGGCAAAAAAAAAAAAAATAGTTAAAAAATTTATTTAGAATAATTTTTGTTTTTGTTGCAATGGCGTTTATTTAAAATATGGCCGTATAGGCGAACGCATAATGATAATCGCCTTGACCTGACCATCCTTCCGGTTAAATTCATTCAATTTCCTGCATATCGCTCTTTCTCTTTCTCTCTCGCTTTCATTCTATACCTATTGCTGTCTCTTTCGCATTGTTTAATACAATCTATAACTTTTGACCCAATAAATCATAAATTTCAACAATACAAGCAACAGCCTTAAACATGTGGATGGGATTTATGTGTATGTATATATGTGTATATGAATATAATGTATTTGTAATATGTTCAAATTCACATATGTATGCTCACATTCATACATACATATATAGTTATTGTAATTACATGACATGAATAGCAGATGCAGAGTGTAATAGAATGGCATCAGGAATTATATATGTATTTATAACCATATGTGCATGTGTGTTTTTATATAACCCATGCACGTACTCATGTACGGAAATGAACGTCAAGAAACCTAAAGGCAGCCAGCCAGGCAGCCAGCCATCCAGCCAACCTTGTCTTTAGGCCAATTCAATCTTTCAGTTCACCTTGATTTGTCTTTAAAAGCCTGTAAATGCTTTCGATGACAACAACAAATTCTCGCCTAACACAAGCGCCCAATATTTGTTGTTGTATTTAAATAGAATTTAAAATTTATTTAATCTTTAAAATAAAACACCTGTTTTCGTCATCTTTTTACCTGCGCAATCCAAAAGTTTCTCCCCAACAAGGAACAGAAAATCGCTATACGACAATAGTCTGAAATGTCTGAGTCCATAAGGGTTTTTAGTTCCAGTTAAAATGGTGCTTCTAGAACAGTTAACGCCTACCGTTGTAATGTCTTAACTAAAGCCCACTTGATTAGCATGGACTAGGAGCGAGTAAGCAAAATGAAATTAACAAAATGTTTTGGAAATTTTGGACGAAAATTCTTTCTTACTTCTTTCTTTCTTCACTTTTTTTTATTTCAAGTAAATAAAAGCTCAGTTTGGCTTTGGCTTGAATCACGTCCTCTTCAAAATTTATGTTTAGCTGGGTATCTTTTTTCAATTTTTACAATGCAAGCAAATCAAAGAAGAATTCATCAACGGATGGTGAGACGGATGGACCGCTATATGACCAAATTGTCACAAAATCGTATTCTTTAGAAACTTTTTGGCCAGATTTACGGGTTAAAGTAAAAATAAAAAATTCAGAATAATTCGAGTTTTGTTTCGATCGTAGATAAGAAAGTTATATGCATCTTCGGGTATATCTTGTGTGAATATCCACAGCGTCAAGCTAGAGGAATATTGCATTTTCCCTGTCTGTATTTGTGCTTATATTCTCCCTTTTTTTTGTTGTACTATAATCAATGTCTTAGTTCTATAAATTTTTGCTTATAACTTAAACCCTTACATCGGCCAGTACCGAGTGTTACATACTCTACGCCACAACTTTACCTAACGCATTTCTTCACCTACTTTTATCATACAATGTGAAAAGTTACTTATTGTTACGTAAATGATAACTTTCCACGAGACGCCACCTGTGTGTCGATGAGCGTAGAAAATAGATCTCTATAGTCCAAGAATTGCTGTAGTAAACTATATCTGAAATCATTATTTTTTACTAATTTTTATTGTAACAAACTGAAAGGTGAACCTGGCTGCCATCTATAGACTGGGTTTTTCTGTAAAAACTTTTATGTGGGAGTTTGTTCAAAGTATGGTTCTATCCTATCCAAAGTTTCCCCATTTATTTAATAGGATCGAACCGTATTTTTCGTCGATATATGTCGAGAGATGTGATGTGAAAAACTATTTCGTAGCTACAACGAGTGCTTTAAGGTATAACTGCTTTTGAGAAGTAGTCGCGAACATTGTCCGGTGGATGCCATTTTTGATGACGGTCGTGTCTGGGTTAAAATTTTCCGTCGTACCTTACATTAAGAGAGCACATTGAAAATTTGCTGTCTACCGCTTCAGCATAAACCGGCCTCGTACGGAAAGACGGACATACATGCTTAAATCAATTCACAAAATGTGAATAGCAGTTGAAGTAATAACAGCAAAATATGTAAATTAAACTCGTCTCACAATTATTTCATTTACAGTACAAATTAGGTGAGATTTTAAATTAATTATCTTGTTGTACTGATATAACAGCAACGAAAAGTGAAAGAAATACGTAATGATTTCTCTCTCCACAACGCAAAAATTTCATTCATTTGTTTACATCTTTCTGGAAAGGACAACAACAAACAAAAAGCTGACAAAACCAAAGCTTCCGTTTCAATTATAAATACACAATGCTATGCGTAATCATGTAACAAAAAAAAAAAAAAAAAACAGAAACGTTGGCATGAAAGACAGAACAATGAAAACCGGAAACAAATATGCGACAACAACGATGCGATGATGATGGCATGCAGTAGTACAAAACCACAAGAAATGTAAACATAGACAAGGTAAAGCACAGTGAAATGTATATGATTATGTGACGCGTCCCCTTCTATCCCGCCCTTCCCTTACCTTCATCGCCTATCAAACATAAATAATTGTTAGACACCAGACTCACGGTTGGCTTATGGTGCCCACAAACAAAACGAATGGATGCTGGATAACGTCTAGGCATTTATGAAGCCATATCGTCAATGGGGCTCCCGGCTTTCTCTTCTATTTTAGAGTATGCAAACATACCGATATAGTTTTTAAATGCTTTCGTAGGCAAAGATAGAATATTTTTAACATAAACACGTTAAAAGTACACTGAAAGTAATTTCGAATAACATGAATAGGAAAAATGAAAGAAATAAGAAAATACTATACGCGATTTGAAAAGAGTGTTGCAAAGTTTAATAGCGTTCGCCCTTGGACCAAAACACGCCGGTGTACCAAATTTTATCAAAATATCTCAAAAATTCCGACCTGAAAGCTGAGGAAGAGAGCGCAAGACAGACGGAGGGCAAACAAGCTTAAGTCGATTCAGAGAGTGATTATGAATAGGTATAATAAAAGGAGGGTATATCTCAAGCCCTGCTGATTGTTGTGTACATCCGCACAAACTTAATACATCCTTGTACAAGAAATGATGTAGAGCATAATATGTGTCTTGTACGTGTCTGCAATCTCTGAAGGCAAGCTAGGAGCATATGACTGCCCAGGTGCACCATTAAAATCAAAGCTTAGCCCTGTACAGTCAACCATGCTATAACGCGGTTCCCAGATAACGCGGCACGAATTAGCTTGGTTTGCACTTTTGTCGCCTTACAAAAGAGTTGACTATATTTGAAAAACGGTCGAGGAAAACGCTAGAACTAGAATATGTCCATCTCGAAACGTGGACTATCTTCACTTCGTCCGCTTATTACATCACAATTTCTTTTTTTTGCTATAAAATTAATTTTCTCCCTTGTGTCGTTAATAAGTGTAATAAAAAGTTACTCACTTCAAGGCATAGATTAAAGGAGAAAAGTGCTTTTTTACAGTATTTCTTTTCAGTGTATTCAGATATATTTTGATTTTTAATAAAGCGTACACACATGACAGATTTTATGCATGGATATGCGAAGGTTTCGAGTTTCCAAAGAAATGAAACCTAGTCATGCTTAAGCGAACTGATAATAATGTCTAGCTTAACTCTGTTTAAAGCAAATTGTTGAAATAATGTTCTCGATAAAATTTGTTAGTTGCTGAAACTTTTAAGCCAACATTTTAAATACCAATTCTCATATTCACATAAATACGTTTGCACATAAAGGAATGAAAAAAAGCAAAGTTTTTGGTTTTGTGCGAGTTGTTAGCCACCCAATTTCTCGTATAAACATAACAAATACAAACCATTGGAGGAAGACTTTTTTCTACCATTTTTTGGTACGAGAGTCAAATACGATATGCACAGAAGTTGGCCGATAGAATGAATTTTCAATTAGTTTTCGCGTCGACAAACGTGCTACTTGTTTCTTAAATTCTGAAAATCGTACAAATAGATATAGAAAGGTGGAAGTTTACCACCTGTCTATGCTAATCAACTTTGAATTAATTTTAATTTATTAAAAATGTTGAAATTAACCAAATTCTTGTTAGCAAACATTTCTTCACAAACATCATAAGATGGCATACGGATGGGTGACGGCTAGTGACGAATCCATATCATTTTTAGATAATACCTATAGAATCTTTAAAAGAAATATGTGAAAATTTCGTGACACCCGGACATTACTTTATAAGAAGTTGAACAAGAAGGGGCATCTTACACCAACTTGGACAAGAACAAGCATCGATAATTATGGTTTATCTAACGAAGTTGTTCTATTTTTGTGAAAGTTCGAAAGTAAAAATTTGAACTTCGCGTTACATAAGATTTCTTATCTGCATTGATTGCTTAAAATAGTATTAAAAACAAATGATAAGAAAATTTATTGCCTACTTTCAGGCTCTAATATGAAAATCTATATTATTTGAAACGCGCCATCTGTTGCTTGAATTTTGAAGTTGTCAATCAAGTTTGCATTGTAGTTTTTTTGGTTATTGTCTCGGTTACGATTTCAATTCTACAACTTATCTGCAGATGTCTCCATGCTGTCAAAAAGCGATATAAAAAATTGTTTCTTTAAGCTAACATTTATCTTTAATTCATTTGCTGCTCACATAATAGATGCAACAATCCGATAGAGCAACTAATACTAAAAATATTAAATAACTTTAAAAAAGATAAAAATTAATTTATTTGATGCTTACTCGAGCGAGAGTAAATCAAAATAAATTATTTAATCGATATTATAAACAATTGCATGAAGCAAATGCATCGAACTGCAAAAATGTTTGTCTCCATCAAATAAACGAAATAAGCAATCATCTGCACTTGACTTCTTTCCTCCTTGCCTGCGCTAAAAACTTTTAGTTTAGGTGGCTGTATAATTTACTCTGGCAGACGGTTGTTTCGCTTATATATCAGATCCTTTAATATGGTAACTTTTTATCCGCTAATTAGCAAAAATGTTCCCAAAGTGGCCTGACTTACGATTGGAGTGCAAACTTCATCATAATCGCTGAAATATTGTCGGCTAAAACTTTAAGCACCTACATGCGCTTTATATTTGATTATTCCTTCAGCAGCATGTGTTGTTTCACAAAACCACTTGCTGGCATTTAGTTGTCTTGCGTTTAGTAAAAAAGAGAAGCTCCTGTGCTTTGTTTGGTTCAATGCGTTGGAAAGGTCAATTGCGTCTCCAATACCAACGAATGATTTCAAGTCCTCAACCTAATATTTGCTTATTCAATGCATTTGGTTGAGCTACACATTATAAATTGATTCGTCAATGAGTACGTTATTGCTTCGGAAGCGTATGCAAACAATATATTATTTGGGAAAGAGGCCTGACAGACATTCTGCGTAACGTGTGTGCGCGTGGATGTGTTGCAATCATTAAACAATTTAATTTAAAACGAATTTCTTTGCGCAGAATTGGATCTAAGATGCTATGCAAGGAAGGTTGATTTGTAAATTGTGCAGATAAGTTCTTAAACTTGGACTGCATTGTCCAATACTGTAAGAAGTTTCAAATATGGATATGAAAATTCTACCTAAGTACCGAAGCGTAAATGAATGTGCAGTTGGGGGACAATTAAAAAACCGGTTTTCCCAAAAAGTTGAATCGTTTGTTGATTCGCAAGAATTTCGAAAGAGTTGACCATAAAAATGAAGGAATTACCTCAGACAAGTGGCTACAAGGAAAAACACTGCTGGGTAAGATCGTTGAGAAGCAATGATCACAAAAAGTAAAGTAGAAAATAAATTTCTTATCTTTATCCACAAAAGCTAAACACAAGATGCAAAGAGCTCTGTTAAGCATGCCACGGTGTGTCATTGATTGCAAAGAATTGAAGATACTACTGAAAAAGCGAACAGAGAAACAGGATCTATAAATATTGGCTTCTAAATCGGTTGCCTTTACTCCTACGGCTAGGATAGAGCTAGACTTAAACAGCCATATGAAATGGACTTTAAATAGATATCCGGCTTTACCCGTTCCAATATGTCAGTCAGTCCCCACAAATTACTTTAAATAACATTTTGAGGTCTTCATTGTATGTTGTGTTCTTAAGAGCTGGATATAGAGAAGTGGCAGTTTATTGCGTTAAAGAATATGCTTGAAAAAGAATATTCAAAAATATTCAGCAACGCGCTTCGCTTTAATAAGAAAAACACCCAAAAAGCCTATTGCGTCACAATCTGCTTAATGTGTTTCTTAAAATTAATTTCTAACTTCTACCTGAGCCTTTCATTTATTTATTTTTTTTAGCATAAAAAGCCATTCGACAAAACTCATCGATGAGGAAATGATTTAAAATAAAAATTTTTTAATTTTGCGGCAGATATAACCGCTCCCAAAAGAGCACAAAAACAAAAACAGCAACAACAAAATTTCAAACGATGACCATTCAATAATGAACGCCTACAAATTATTGATGGCGGTATAGTGTATTGAGAAATGTGTAAACATGTGAAAAAGAACAACTGCTGCAGGAAAAGACCACCGAAAAGAATACAAAAGCATTAACATACACACACACACACACAGGCAGACAATCAATGGATGAGTAAAAAAAAAACTATATTTGCCCAAGTTGAGCATAAGAGGTAACGGAAAACCGAAATACCGTGTGCGTTCAAGTGTGTAGTTTCCATTTATACACACACGTACATACCGTATATATCGAAATATGTACAAAGAAAAAAAAAATAAATTTTTTCTTTTTTTGTTTATTTATTTTTAGTATTTTTTCTTTATTTCGTTGCCTTTTTTTCCTTTTTCCGACTCTATTTTTAATTGTCGGACGTCTTAAGCTTACGCCGCCTATAGTTAGATGATGGGAAAAGAGTAAAAGCTTCAACGCGATAAATATATGTTGTTATACACACATAACAATCTCTGGAAACAAGACTGTCAAAGTCAGTCCAAGCAAAACGGAAGTCATGCTAAAGAAACTCATTCAACAGTAGCCAGCTTACCGCTGGAATGGGCACTGTGTGCGTGTGTATGCATGTATGAGTTTCACCAGAGAATGGTGTAACGGTTAGATGTGTGCGTTAAACACAATAGGCAAAAATTATACGAAATCAACTCAACGGAAAAAAACTGAAAAGAAAAAAAAAAACACATTATACCAGCAGTCACCAGTGTAACTACGCTTGATGAACAAAACGTTAATGACGACGACGACGACGACGACGGCGATGGTGATGATGATGATGATGGTGATGATGATGATGATGGTGATGATGATGACGATAAGTCTAGGCTTACACAAAACCCAGCATAGAAGTCGTAAATCAAAATGGCTGATGTTTGATGGTTAAATGCAGAGAAATCATACACATACAAACCGCAAAGCGTATAAAAACAAAACATAAAATCTCTGCAGGGAGAGTAAGCAAAATTCAAGGGATAGAGAAGACGCTATTCCCGTATACGAATGAATAGTTTGTAAATTGTTTGCTCCACTTCAATCAATATCACTACGTCATTTACAATCAAACGATATAAACGTACATACGTGCATGCATACATACATACATACGTTTAGTATTAAAAGTTGATTGTTTCCTTAAGTGCATGATTTTGCGTATTTCACACACCAGAGATGGGTACATACGTCGTCGATGTGTATTAGATATAGAGAGGACTGCATCCTTTAACTAAAACTTAGTTCCCCAAAATGAGTTGGGGAAATAACCGATCCGCGGCATTTTAAATAGAATCCATAAATGTTATCCTGTTGCGTTGATTAATACGAAACATTTTCTATATTAATAGAGAGAGAGAAATAAATTCTCTTTGAATGTTTCATTCTCGTGACTGTGTACTCACGCGCTCATCTCCCGTTCACTTATTGCACCCATACCCTCACGTTGTGCCGCTTAACGTTACACGAAAGAAACGAAAGAGTACTAAATCTATTAAACAAACTGAACCGAACTACTCTCATGATTGTTGTTTGTAATTTCTTGGGTTTTCTTTTTCTGCTTTTTTTGTTTTGCTTTCTTGTTGTTGGTCTCGCCGCATACCATTACATTTTAAATGCTTGCACACGTATGTATGCATGCGAGACTTTATTCGTTTACCGCCGTTAAAGTGAATGATTGATTGTGTGCAAAAAATAAGCTGACATTCGAGTGTTATCTCTTTTACTCATAACATGATTTGTGTTGTGAAACTTTGCTTGAATGTTGCTGCTTGCTTTGTTTCGTATGTTTCTCTGAGGTGATTTTCTCTGAGCCTTGAATTAATAAAAATAAAAAGAAAGAAAAGAAAAAAATTCAAAACTCTTTAGTGGTTGTCAAGGCGTTGCTATGTCTCCTGACTTGATTGCAGCTCAATGGTGCCAACTCTGAGAAGAAATTAAATCCTCTAACAATGTAACGTAACACTACCTACCTCCTGGCGAGGAGAGTAACGGTATTTATATGTGTTTGCATTGTCGTAGTGGGCTGGTTTTTCATAAATGTGGTGGTTGTCTTTACTAAATTGTTTATCATCATGGCCGACGGTAAAAATGAAGTAAACATCCATTAGACAAATGTGTTCTTCATTGCACAAGAAAAAACAACAACAATAGGCAAAAAGTACAAAACTACTTAAGGACTTAATTAAGCCGTTACTTAAAATACTTCAAATTTGAATTAAAAAATATTTTAATTAATTTAAAAATAATAAAAAATTATAAGAACAGAATAAAATTGCGAAACTCTCTTATGTTGGTCTGATAAAATATTAAAACTGGAAACGCTATATAGAACGCTATGAGGATATTGATTACGAAACGGTTTCATGATTGCTTGAGGATATACTAAACCTATTGTTGCACATAGCAATGGAATGAAACAACTCTAGTTAATTAAATGTAGACTAAATATAAAGATTTAATTATCAAAATTAAAAAATTGTATACTTAACAGTTCTTTTTTTCTTTTATTTACAGCTTAATTATAGCCGTCTTGATGATGAGTAAAGACGACTAATAAGGAGACGAGTGGCGCCTACAAAATGATCAGAGTGCTTGTAAAGTTTCGACGAGATTCACATTAACCTGAGATATCTTACCTCATTCTCGGCTTCTTCAGGCTGCTGCATCTTCGTTTCGCAGAAAAATTATTAAGCAGAAATTCAAGGTAAGATATCTTCTTAGATAAGAAAAACAAACACCTTTAACAACCTATGAAAAGTAAGGCAGATTGCCTAACAAACTACGTCAACTAAGGTCAGGTGCTACTAAATATATATTACAGAGCAACAGATTGCTTTCTCCCATTTCTAAGCAAAAATAGGCAGGCAAGTGTCAAAAGAAGCTAATGTTTCCCAAAGCATATTTGTGACAATTGCACCAAAATAAACAGGTGACGTACTTTGCGCTAATAGAATCATAGCGCGTGCTTGGAAAAGTGGTTGGATAATAGTTAAATGTTCTTTTAGTACAACATATACACATGAATACTTATTGCTTATTAGGTTAAGTAAAAAATGACTTTTCTTAACCAACATTGGATTCGATTTATTTACAAGGAGCTTGCCCATCAACTCTATAAATCTATCGTTTGGTTTACTTGAAAAATTTTCTACGCCCTGAGATATTATTCACGCAGGATAAATTACTCTTAACGCGATTTAATTTCAAAATTGTGAGTAATTTACATAAATGTTAATTGAGGATCTGTCGTGCAATGAGTACATTCTTGTATTTATTCTTTTAAACCCTGCACCGCCTGTGAAACAATGTATGCTAAAATTGTGCGGGCATCTGTAATATCCAGAAGGGCTTAAGATAGACCCAGGTTTCTTTATATCGGTCCACTCAGATTCATTCGTTTGGTTTGCTCATCGACTGGATCGACTCAGAATGACTTTCTGAATCGATTTAAGTTTGTCTGTCCATCTATAAATCTTGTTTTCTTGGTGTCATCCTACAGAGCCCAATTTTGAAGATGTTTTATTGAAATCTGCTACACCGACGTATTTTGACACAAGGACGAACGCTGTTGAAAACGATTCGAATCTATTTTTCCGAGCACTTCCCATTTCCCGACTTATTTTGGTTATACGACAAAAAAATGCAGGATTCAAAATTTCTCGTCAAAAATGGCTGAGTAACATTATTTCCCGGTTTTAAATTGATATGAAAAATATATTTGAACTTTCTCACATATAACCGTTCCTATGAAAACTGAATCAGTGTATGGTAAAAAAATCTAAGCTTCAACACTTCATGGTGGAAATTGGTTCATAACAGTAAATTGACAGGAAAACCTTTCTAAACTTGGACCGCGTAGGTCCGTTTTTTAGATACCTCTGCATATAACAATTCTAGGAAAATGCGAACCTTTATATGCCCAAAAAGGCCTAATTGTTGATGCGTTCTGATGAAAAAATAAAAAAAAATGCTCATATGGGTCTATTTCTTGGATCCCACTCCCAGCAAGATTTCTCATGAATACTAAGCCCTTTAGAAAAACGTTTAATTTTTAATGTTTTGTATGAAAAAAATTGGCCTATAATAGCAATTTAGAAAGTATGTTAGCGGTAGAGAATTTGGGTCAGATAAGACCCTAACGGGTTACCATAAGAAGCAAGCCCTTATATGAAGAAAATCTATTTTCTAGTTTTTTATGATGGAGACTTGAAAAATAATAATAATTTTTAGGCAGTAAATTAATTTCGCTAAATTTTGATCACGACATTTGATGTTCTGGCATCCTCCAGTATGCGGTCTTCCATGTCTTGGCATGGAAATAATGTCTAATATTTGGTTGACTATCACCAAAACGAGCGAATCAGTGTACTAGGCGACGTGATGTAGGGTATTAATTGCCCGGCTACACTTACATGTTTTTTTTTTTCATTTAAAATTCTTTTGTACTTCGATGCAAATTTTCTACTGTTAATGAACACAATTACAATGTTTCCTTTATTGACATGTTTGTATTGATTAGGGGGCTAATATTTCTTTCCATTTACTCGGGGAATGTCTTCGGCCTCAATCCTAACAGTGATTCCATCTGAAGTTTTTTCCCTAATTTCTGCTTATCGCGGAACTTCTAGTAATGGAATATGAACTTCTTGTGTTTAGTTTAATTCACGTCGTTTGCTTTCGTCCGATCAATGGTCAAGCGTCCAGGCGGCCATAGTTCAGGAGATTCATGCATAAAATTTCTGTTTCGAAACATTGGAGGTGGAGTAGAGACTAACGCATCTTTCAAAGCTATATTTACGAAAAATTGGTCTTTGAAAAGTCTTGCAACTTATTCTTGCAACTTATATTTCAACAATGACTACAATATTTTCCGTAACTTTCAAAGTTTTGTTCGCTTAAACCTTTTAGCATAACATGTAGTTTAGGTCCGCTTGATTGAAAACATTTGTATGCGACGTAGTAGCGACGATGACTTCATTACATTCATAATATTATTATTAAGCGGTTTTTCATGCAACGTAATGCGTTTATAGCCATCGCTGTAAAATTTGCTTAAGTATTTTAAGCCAATCGTGAAAATGGAAATAGTACAAGAATACTAACGAACTAACAAGACATTTATGGTTTATATGTACGTACACGTGAATGTTAAATTTTTAATCGTTCTGCTAATGTAGGACTCAGGTAAAAGCAAGTATATGTTCGTGTTCAATTATTAGTTCAATATCGCATTAAAATTCACAGTTTGACAATAAGGGGAGAGCGTGAAAGAAAAAAAAAAAAAGAAAAAATAACTGATATAACTAAACAGCTGCTGAAGTTTTACGTACAACGGTTGCACACTACTATCACTGCTCGCACTGCTACTATTGCGAATAAAAGAATAAAATGAAGTAACTTGGAATGTTAGGCAATTTTCACACGCAATCTTTGTCTGTCCCTATAAAATAGTCTAAATAATTTTTTTCTGTTTTCTTTTTATCACGTTTTTGTCACTGGTTTGTGTTTTTCTTTTTCTTTTTTTTTGTTATATTTTTGTTGCCGTTTAACTATATTTTTTTTTATATAATTTTTGTTGTAATTTTCTAGGTAATCGTTAAACATTTCAATCGGTCACTGAGAAAATAGAAAAATTTTATTCGTCCCGTGTACGTACTAGAGGTGTGTTGTTGTTATTGTTGTTGTTGTTGTTATTGGTTAAAAGACAAATGATAGTATGAACGCACACTTAAAAAGCCATTAACTATAATACGCTCGAGTCCAGAAGTCGACTTTTTTTATTAAACGAAATGTTATAATGTATAAGTGTATGTGTCTCTTTGTTTTGTTTCGTCTTAGTATGAAAAAAATTACCAGCACAAGATAAATACAAATGAAAATAAAAAAAAACCATCGACTAAAGATAAATAAAAACAACAAAAACATTTTATAATAAACTTTACGTGTATTTGTGCATCCACAAGTGCCCGTGTGTGTGCATGAGAATGTGTTAAAATGTACGTGCCTGCGAGTTAAGTTGTTCACGCATTTCTGTCGTAAGAGTATGTAATGTCCACCGTAATGATGACATTTCACATAATGATCTTGCAACGTATATTGACGATGATTATTACGATGACGATAACAATAACAGTAATGATGATGATGATGATGATAGTGATGGTGACGCATTACTTAAAAGTTTCACTAGTTTGCTTTTTTCTAAAGTTGTTATTTGTTTGGTTTTTCTTCATTGCCGGCTACCAATCCAATGTCCAGTTTGTAAATATTTTAATAAAAAAAAAAAAAAAAAATCTCTCACACAAATCAAAAGTTTGTTTAAGCCAAGGCTCGGTGACTCTGCGTGTGTTGTGAGGCTGTTCTTTTTTTGTTTTTGTTTTTTGTTTATTTTATATCACATTGATTTTTATTTTAGTCTTGAGCTGTGTCTGCATTATTGCATTCTCTGCGAGAGTTGTGCTCAGCTGCCAATCAATGTGCCAGATGAAGTCACAATTTCTTGGACGTTCAGTCTGGGGCGCTACGTACGCGAGTGTGGACAGAACAGACAGCCAACAAACACATGAGTCGTATAGATCAGACTAGTCAGTTAGGCAAGCAAGCAGGCAGGCAGGCAGGCAGGCAGCAAGCGAACTTATAGCAATCGATTGTTGTTGATAGCTAAACGAAACGGCGAAACTAACAAAAACTGAAATGATATCAATAACACTTGGGCTGATATGAATTGATTGTGTGTATTTCATTATTATTATCCGCAATATTCATGCTCGCTGTTCTCTTTCACGATCTGTAGCAAAAATGCATGTTAACAAACAAAATGATTTACGAACCGATATTAATTATTACAGCCGTGAGCATCTAACTCTCGAAGCTTCCAAGGCAAACGATCATCCAAAAAAAAGTATTGAGCCCGTAAAGATTGCAGTTCCTAAATAACACGATTACAACTATTTTTTCCCGACAACATAATCCCTGCTTTTTTAGGAACCTTGCAGAGGCATTCTCAAGAAAGGATTGTGTCACATGACTTTCAAACGCCTTTTGTTACAACCATTTTAACATTTATTCAACAACTCTGACAAGCCAAACTCTGTCTAACCAAACTCGAAGGCTGCGTAACACTTTGTGCTTTCTTCAATTTGTTGAGGACACACGCAATAGCTAAGGGGAATAAGATTAATTGTGAACCGTTCAGATCCACAGCAAGAGCGCTGTCTCTCAGCAGAAGTTTAAGCATCACTGTTCACCATAGTGCACTGTCTTCTTGACCAGCAATGTGTATGTTGCTATATTGGCCCTGCGTGAGAACTTTATTGAGAATCTCTTCTTTTATTTGCTATTTTTACCTGACTACGTTTTGCCATTTGATAGTTATCTCCTTATCTCCCCTTCCAATGACCATAAATTTATGCTTTCGCTTCCCCGCCTTAAAATCCAGATCTTTTTGACAGATGCCTATGGTACGTAAAGGCATGTCTTCGCTGTCGAACTTATTAAAGACTTACCCTCAGTCAAAATTCGTAAATAGAAAGTCGATTATTTGACCGAAATCTGGTAACTTCCAAAGATTAAGTGTCCTATATATACGGCCGGTGATACTTGATCAAGTTCTTGGAAATATTAAGTGTCTTAGGCAGAAGGCTAATGATGCTTGCTTAGGTTCTTGGCAAGATGAAGCTTTCTCTATAGAGGATTGATGATGCCTGCTCAGGTTATTGAGAATATTAAGCTTCCTGTATAGACGACCGACGATGCCTGCCCAGGAACTTGGGTACTTTTAGCTTCTTATGTAAATGGCTGATGATGCCTGCTCAGGTTCTTGGCAAGAGGAAGCTTTCTCTCTAGAGGATTGATGATGCATGCTCACGTTATTGACAACATTAAGCTTCCTGTTTAGACGACCGAGGATGCCTGCCTAGGATCTTGGGAACTTTAAGCTTCTTATGTAAAGGGCTGATGATGTCTGCTCAGGCTCTTTGAAATTTTACAATTTCTAGGGCATCGATGTTTCTTGGCTTCTACCAGAATGTTGATCCCTCCCTGCGTTTGTGCGCGGTCGGAGAGCAATATGGCAAAATTTGAAATTTCCGCAGTGAAAATAGTTGATCTTTCCTTTTGCTTTTGATTAATTCTCAAATGAAATTCAGTTTGATCTGTTAACTCCTTTATATAGTCATGTCTGACAATTTCATGTCTCAGGGCTCAATACTTTTTAGAATGTCATAAAATAAAAAGCGATTTTTAATTTTAAATCTCTTTGACAATCTACGATAATTACAACAACAAGAGTTTTAATTGCCGCCATTTTTAATTAATCAATAACAACAACAAGAGCAATAAACGCAACTGTGGCTTAAAAAAAAAAAGAAAATCTCATGAATTTTTTATGAAATTAAATTAGTAATGATGGCGAACCTGCAATAATCAGTCGTTGATTCCTGTGTTTTTTCGTTTTGTTTTTGTTTGCCTTCTTTTTTCGTCCTTTGTTTGTCAAAGTATGTCAATTAGATTTATTATCACTAGTCGTTGTTTAACTGATCTCTTGTCAGAGATAATAATTTTTTGGCATGATAAATGATTGAAATCGTTACGATATCAATATGCGTCGATGAGATGATGTTCCCTGTCTCTTAACTGCTGTTAATGCATGTCTTTCAATAGCCAATAATAACATTCAATACCCAGTTGTTGAGGATGACATCAACTTGTGAAAAAAAAAAAAAAAAAAAAAATACGAAAACAAAAACAAAACTCCACACTATTCCCAGTGGGTAAAAGGTTTTAAATTAATGTTTACATTTCGTTAGTTTATATAATTCGTAGAAAACAGTGCAACAGTGCACTCTATAGAGTAGATTGGAGCATCATGAAGTATACCCTCTAGTAGTAGTAGATGATGGTTCTTTACCATGTACGTGTTTCTATGCTCGCATTGAGAGTAAAAACAGCCAACATGGTGTGCGCACGAACGTACATTCAAGTTCCCTTGACACACTCATTTAGTTAAGCCTTAAACTCTATATAAAGTTTTGTAGTATCTTTCTCAGATACAGAAGGCGAAGAAAATGCGGCCGCAAAAAAGGAGAGAAAAACGAAAAAAAATCAAAATAAAAACAAAAACAACAAAAACTGCATTAATGTTAAAGTATATTAACTGTCAAACTTTGACAGCGCATACTGATTGTGTGAAGTGAACTTTAAACAGGTGCAGTCACCAATATATTGATGTATGTATGTGTTAAGTGAACACATTCATATCTTTGCCTTTAGATGTATCATTATTGGTTTTGTTATTGTTGTTGTTGTTGTTGTTGTCGTTATCTCTTTACGTTTTGTAAGCTGAATACTGTTGAAGTCAGGTTATATTGACACTGGTTGCTTGACAGTCAGTCTGTCTGATTGTCTGTCTTTTTCATTTGTCCGTCCACTTGTCCGTTCATCCATCTATCCATATTGACATTATACATACATGTGTCTAAACGTTTTACCAGAAAAGGTTGTTGGGTGCTTTTATCCCGTTGACTTGTTTGTGTTATGTGTTTGCTTTTTTCATGCATTTATTTTTATTTGCTTTTTTTCAGTGCCGTTTTTGCTTATTCTTATTATATTCTGTGGTGTCGCTTACTACTATTATATTTATAATTTAATACAATTATCAAATAAATATCATACTTGGTTGCATTTATGCATTTCCTGTGGTTTAAGATTTCAGGTGGAGAATGATTGAATTTGCCATTTTTAAATGCTAATAATGTTCAATCAATTATAATAACATTACTATACAAAGACAGGCTATTAAAATTAGATAACAAAAACAAAAAAAAAAAGAATAAAAAAAACCATTCGTACCTACAAGCCATGTTAGCCATATATATAGAGGCAGATTAAAAAATATTAGGCCTAATGCAAATAGAATGGCGTCAGTTAGTCTCTCAATTGTCAATGCATATGAATACGAACTGAATAAAATCAATATATGGATCAATCCCGAGATGCTGAAACCTGAAAACTTTTTATATCATATAATAAGTTTTAACTTTCAATTGGATTTCTTTTTTTTTTTTATTAAAACGGCAAGAAAATCTTTCTAATTATCGTAAAACGTCCATAACGACAAATTTTTCGGTACAATGACCATTTTTTGTTTTTAATTTATATGGGTTTTCATTATCATAATCTTTGCATATAATGTCTAATGAAGTGAAAAGCAGAGCATTTCTTCTGTCCGAAAATATGGTTAACATTTTAATTTTTCTAACATTGATTGCCATTATTTATCCTCTATACAATATTGATAATTTTTTCCGTATTATTTTTCAATTCACGTAAAAATTCACATTTTTTTACGGTAGAACGATTCATTTCTAAAATATATCGCAAAGCATTTATTTCTCTCTTCATTTTCTCTATTTCCATGTATTTTACCATCAATTTTGTTACTTTCAAAGTCTACCAAAGAAAAGGAAGACACATTGGTACTAATTCATCGTTTGTGATAAGGGTATGTGCGTGTGTTTATACAGAAATATGTATCCTTCATACAAAACTTAAATTCCTAACTTTTTGTGTCCATTGTACAAATCGTATAGTGTTAGAATAACAAAAAAAAAAAAAAATTAAAAAAAGTTTAAGGGATAAGTAACACATTGTGAAATGTAAGGCCTTAAGATCTTCTATTTATAGGGAACGAAAATATGTATCAAATAGTCGATTCGGCATGTATATCCCTGATTAGTAACAACTTTTAAATCAAACGCGTGATACATATTATGTATTAGGTTTTCGAACCCTTCCACTTCGACTCTTTGTTTGCTTCGACGGTTGGAATATTTTTGCCCGACCTGAGCTTGAAATTATACTTTATCAGCGTGAGATTTTGTTTCGGTTAAGCTGTGTTTGTCTGTGTGTCCACCCTCTCACGTATGATCGCAGACATTGAAAAAGAAATTTGAAACTTTGCTGTTGTGTTGTCCGTTCACTGGCAAAAAAATCAACTCTGAAAATGGATAACGAGTTTTGCACAAACACGTTTGCAGCGACTAGAAAACAAATACAGTCTCGACAAAAGGCAAAAGATTTGCATCTATTTGAATTGACAATCTATAACCAATTGTTCAAATGCTTTAACGATATCGCTTACAAATTTGCAAAAGAACTTAGAATTTAAAGTTTTCCAAGGACACGTCTACGCAACAAAGATTTTTATTTTGAAAATAGAAAAAATTAGCCACGCCCACTCCATATTATAGAGCATGAAAATTTAATTCTTTTACTTTGCTTGCTTTGTTAGGATAACAGTGATGGGTATAAAAGTTTCTGCTACAATCGAATAAAATTTCTTGCTTGTTTTTCTCTAAAGCATCGCATGCCTAAATGATGTGTACTTTTGTAGAAAAAATTAAGAATTTTTGCATTATTATTATTTTTATTATTTTTTTTTTTTGCTTCAATTTATCGTACATTGTTTGTGCTTTAATGTAATAACATGCACATGTGTAATGTTTACGATATTGTAAAGATATCTATGTCGCCCATTGTTGTCTGTTTGCTAGCACGGTTTACCGCAGCTCAACATAATTACCAAATTAGCGAGCAAACAATGGAGGCTAATGAGTTTTGCGGTTAGCGCTCACACATTCAAATAATTGCGCAGTTAAGTAGATGCATGCATGAGCACTAAAAATAATAACTTGATGTACATGTGTTCGTTCACATACACCAAATCAGTCAATTAATTATGTTATGATAGTGTAATAAGCAAATGAAAAGGCGCGATATTCTTTTCAATGCGAATTCCGGCTATATACCGCTTCTTGGAACTTTTGCTACAAGTAGCATGCAACTATGCTAGAAAGCCTTTTTGCTGTATTTTTGCCATACATTTTCAGATGACTTTCTTAAATAATCTGAATTTGATCGATCTTTCCATCTTTGTGTATTACATTGCATAAAACCTTACCCTTGGACGTGGACGTAGTCCACGTTTCTTGACTATCGAGGGAGTAGCTAATTCTAGCTTATTACACTTATTTCCAAATTTAATCTGAATCGAATTAAAATTCAAGAATACATGCAGCGCAGTTATTAAGAAACGAACGGACATGACTAAGCCGACCCTTTGGTCTTCTGTGGATCCAGATTATGTTTATTTTACGGCATCTTTGTGATAAGTATTTGTAAATATTACAAAAGTAACAACAAAATCAATCATCGCTGTGGTCTGTGTACAGTAATGGGAAATGCTTATGTGCGTGTGAGTAGTAATTCGTTACAGAAAATTATTTCATTTCAATTAAGAGGCGGTGAAGTGCTTTACTTGTTTGACATTTTATGAATGCCGGATTCACGATTTCAACATGCAGTGAAGGTGAAGGGATTTTCTTTATATTTTGCTTCTCTTTGATATCTTAGAGAATTTTTTTCCTCCTTTCAAATACAAATACATACATATACATATATCTATATTTTTTTATTTTAATAAAATGTTTCATTTTTGCTTTTGTTACTTCAAGTTCGTTTCATTTGTTATTTACTCATTCGTACCACTCAACACTACAAACGTTTTTCTTTTCTTTTTTTTTTTTTTTATGTTATATGATATACATGTGTTGTTTTTCTTTTTATCAAAATAGCAACAACAGTGAAAAAATAAAAAATAAAAAAACGAAATAAAAAGCGTTTTTGCGCTCATGGCCTGTCACAGAATGTCAGCCTTCAGTAAGACAAGCATAAGCAAATCCCATAGTCATGATATCAAACTCACACATATATATATGTATATATATATGTATATATATATGTTTATGTACCTATATACATGTAGTGTCAGTTGCAAACAATCACGTGTCCACATATATCTATACAACAACAATAACTAAATGAATTATTTAAGTCACTAAAGGCGAAGAATAAATAAGTAAAGAATCAGGCGCACACACACACACACACAACTAAACGAGAAGAAAATCTTCGCAAGCGAAATAAAATAATATACAAAACTTTAAATATAAGATAAAAGAACCAATGAAAAAAGAAATGTACAAGAATGCAAAACTGAGAGACCAAAAAATCAAAAAAAAAAAAAAAAAAAAAACTGAAAACATGCAACAAAATATTTGTCAGTTTTGTTTTAAGAAACGGTGCCAAGAATATTATAAATTTTTTCCAAATAATTTTCTCCACACAACAAAGGCGACATTTTTGAGTTGATATTCAAAGCAAAAGATCAGAAAACGTTAGAAAACAACAATCGCATGAATATACAAAGAAATTATGATGGGTTGCACAACACTTTGGGATACGAACGAAAATGAGCTTTTGTTCGATGACTCAATACCCTTCCTTGTCATTTCCAAATGCTTCAGAATATGTTTACCATACAACATCAGCCTAACGACATCACCTTACGTCGAACATGCATTTTTGACTCTGATTGCTCTGTAAACTCTCTTTTAAGACCATTATAAGGTGCCTTAAGCCCTACGGTGAATTGTTAAGATTTCTAATCCAAAACTGGCGAAAAAATTAATTTCCCATCTGCTTGCACTCACGTAGCGTTACGTGAAAATCAAAAAATTTCTCATTAGCAAAGACTTCTCTCAATCAACTTTGTACTAAAATACTCTCTTACAAAATTAACAGCAAAACCCAAAAAAAAAAAAAACTTAGCACTATATCTACCCAACAGACGTAAAGAGATATTTAGGGCTCGTTTTCCGTATAGGGACGCCACATATCATTCACGCCGCCGCTTGGTCTCTTTTGTACGGCTTAGGTTATCACCAAACAGCTTAAATAGACCGCTCACGCCTTTAGCATTGAATACTTACCCATAGGTAAGGCGTCCTTTTCAGGAAATGTCTCATAAATAAATTCTAATGATTTTGTATCTTTAAGACTCAAGAGCCCATCTGCATATATGAATTCGATTACTCAAGCGCTGAAAAACCATTTAACTGCAAAAGTTGTACTATTTAGTTAGAAATGCGGAACCACTGCTCTTGTATGGCTGTGTAGTTGAGAAAATATCGAGCCTAAGAATGAAGATAACTATAGTTAATATCAGGCACCAAAGCGTGCGAGCATAAAAAGGAGTAAAATGCTTTCATGAATTTTGATTTCCAATCCGTTCAATATATGTTATGCGCTGCATAGATAGATTTATTTAGATAGAATATAAACTCCAAGGTTTGCTTATAGCACACGTTAGTCTTCCAATTTCAAAGAGAGTTTCGGAACCAATCAAGAAAGACAAGCACAGGAACTAATTTTTAGCGGCAACCGAATTTGTTGTGCTCGCTACCTTTTTTTAAAAAGACCTTGGGAAAAGAGCGAAAAAAGAAAAATTTAATTTCTGTACTCTCACTATTAAGAGAGCAGGCGCTGTTTTCTCCGCCTTTGCGCAAATACTGCAGGATCACTCGCACGATGCATGGACAATATGTCATCGGTTTATCTACTGCGCAATAGTTTGTAGGCAAGTAGAAAAAATCGGACTTTTTTTATCATTGACAACCGAACTGTTTGTAGGTGTGTTTCCTGATCAATTTGTCTTTGGCTTTCAATATCGATTTGCGCGCAAATACTTCAAATGCTTTTGCCAAATTTGATACCGTTACTTTGGTTTTCGTTGCCGGAAGAATGCTTATCGCAGATGGGCAGACGGACATGCGTCAATAGATTTAGGATACGATACTGATCAAAAACATAATATATGTATATATATATTTTATTATATATGAGATTTTATTTATAAATACTACACCACCACTAGCATACTACATATATGAAATCTCTGAAGCTTTCTTCTAAGCATGGCGAACGTCTCCACGAAATGAATACACCTTCATCCTTCGGTGGAGGCCTTAGCCAAAGCAAACAAAAAAAAGGAGTCGTCTAACAATTCCATGGAGCATTTGTTAGACTTACATGCAGCAACGTTTGGTTTTCGTTGTGGTGATGGTCGTGGTTTAGAAATAAAACTACAGCTCACTTTTTCCTCACATCTCTCATTCCCTTGGCTAAGGTAATGTGGAATCCCTGTAAACGAGCACTAATACATTTGCTTATGCATATTCACATACATATCACGGGTATGGAAGGTGTTTGCTTTTAAAAGCAAAAAACACAAATGAAAATGTGTGGTTATGTCAACTTTCATAAAATTTTGTTTAGTTAGCAACATGATGAAATGAAGTTAAATGAAATGTAATGTAATGCTACGATATGCTGACATGTTCTGGGATATATATGGTAGAAGCCAAACAGGGCCAGTTGTATTGTGTATATATTTAAGCAAACAAATAGTGTTTATGTCATGGATGTATTATTATATTATACTCGCCAAGTCCGCCCATTTGCATTTTAACCGTTAAGCAACTGAAAACATAATCAGAGTTTTTTTTTTTTTTCAATGTTGAAATATGTTACTGGTTTACTTCTGAGACTCGAAAACAAATGTCACAACTGTAAGCTGTAGTGTTCTCGTTTTTTTGTTGCTCTGAAGATCCATTTTTTCCGTGTTCCGTGTTGTAGTTGTTGTCGCCGAAATTAATGTGGGAATTTTTTATTAAAATTCTCTAGAGTGTTAATGAAGGCCACACATGAGTTGTAGCGAGTTGGATGGAGCAGGAAATGGGGTTAATAATAAAATATACTTTTTGGTCAACTCTGCTTTTGTTTTTTTTTTGCTGAATGTGTGTTCATTTGTTAATGAATTAAAAGCTTTTGTTTGCGATAACAAAAAAAAAAAAAGGCAAAGGAAAAAACATCAAAACAAATGAATTATAATTAGTAGATGATCTCATA
Organism: Glossina pallidipes; assembly: GCA_000688715.1. Classification (NCBI taxonomy): domain Eukaryota; kingdom Metazoa; phylum Arthropoda; class Insecta; order Diptera; family Glossinidae; genus Glossina; species Glossina pallidipes. The sequence continues at coordinate 87,294 of JMRQ01004782.1, read as the reverse complement.
TTAAAAGTTCGCGATGAATTTTTAGACCACCTTTTTTTTAAATTTCGAAGTTTTAAATAAATTTATGAAGTTAAGGGTTTCCAAAATGATTAATAGATCAACTACGAGTTGGCGAGCGCCAATAAACATTTACGCATGCTTAAATAACTTATTTAATTTAGCTTAGAGTTAGCAAAACGCTTTCTGCAAAGACGTGATGTTTTACGTTTCATTTCGATGCCAAAATTGCTCTAGATACCTTAGATCCGAATTTACGGGTAACATTTGTTTATCTTTGTTACCTTTGATGCCTCTCCTAGGCGTTGCCTCGATGTTCAAAATCAATATCAATAGGACTTAGGACATCAGGACTCGCTGCTCAATGGAGATATCATCAAAGTTTAGATTTTCAAATCCTGAGACATGAGATATATTTTGAGTGACGAAAATGTCGCCTGTTTGTGCCGAGAAACAATAATTCTCCTTACTGCTAACGAGGACACTGGACCGCGATAGATAGATAGATATACTTACATAGTGAGGTGACCTTAACTTTATCATCTTCTGAAAGTACAACCGTGGTTATGGAAAGTATCTGGTTGATCACATAGGGTAGGGCACACTGTCAGTAAAGCCATGAATTTATAACAAAAAATAATATTCAACGATCGCGGTCTAGAGTGGCATACGCAGCGATAATTCACGCTAACCACAATTAACCGCATTTTGAGACTAAAATCTCTATCAATAATCGACTTGAATAATCGACACCTGAAAGAATATTTTCGAAACAATATCGATGATATCCGTTGGCAAACCAATCCACATAGCTTGAAAAATGTGTCATAGGCTAAACACATGCAAAGAACATAAAACGTCGGCCCCGCGTTTGTAATTACGGTGTTGAGTCAATTTGCCCACAAGCACGGAAGCATTTGCCACACAGAACGGGCAGAAGTGACCCATTGCTTGACGATGGTTTAGATGGTATGTTCAAACAAAGTCCGCAATATGCCTGCAGCCAATCATTGACTGAATGAATAGCTTTAGTTTTGGGATAACCACGACGATTGTAGAAAAACGCATGGCGCTCAAGTGAATGCCTAACTCGTTTCTTGGTCCCTGGGCTTTGTTGATCGTGGCGTTCCGGAATTCCTTTGTTCCCTTTCCCACATCCTCTCTCTACGCTTTTTAATAATAGAAAATTATTGTCAGTCAACTTTTCTTTTTTGGGGGTGACACCGTCTATGAAACAAATTAAGCAAATGCTCTTAATTTAATTGCTTTAAGTTTTATATGGAAGTATGTGAGTGTGTAAGGTAATGTGATTAATTTCTAATAACGAGACCTATCGTCAAACTTAAAATGTAAGAGCAAACTATTTTTATCTGTATATCGAATGAACGTAAAAGTAAAGTCCTGTTAAAGTGCGAAGGAAAAACTTGTTTTTCAACTTACTTAAGGGTTCGAAAGAATAGTCTGTTTTTGCTCTTTTATGTTCATTTCGAACAAACATCATCAGCACAAAAACTCCGATAGAAAGTTTAATAGTATGAAAAATGAAATGAAATGAAATGAAATGAAAAGGAAAAAGAATTAAAAAAAAAAAAATAGTCAAACATTGATAAGTTATCCATAATGGCACAAAAACTCTGTTAAAAAAAAAAAAAAACAAATCCAGTTGTTTTTCTTATTTCCACATTTTCTTTCTCTCCCTTCATTCTTTTTTTTTTTATCTATTTCCTCGTATAACATTTGTTTTTCCATTTGGATGATAGGAGGGTGAAAAGTCTCAATGAAAAACAACAAATGATTTTACCACCCAATACCGACATATGTCGGGGATGTTTTTACACTGATATCGAATAATATGTACAAACACACTAACTAACAAAGTAGCTTTGTTTATTACATACATACGTAAATATATCTTTGTATATAAGAGAGTAAAATAAAAGCAGGTAAACTGAATTTTCCGAAAATGCATGCAGCACAATGCTAGGCAAAGGTTAAAAACATATCCACAGGAATGAAAATGAGTAAAAACCTCCCTCTAACCCAAGCCAACGTATATAGCATTCACACAAAATGAAAATGGTGTACGTGTTCCTATTTGTGCGTTGTATTAAGTTGAACGTGTTGTTCGATACCCGACTACTATAGAGTCTCCCAACCTGTCGATTCAAGTAAATTTGGCTACGCAAGCAAACCGAAAAAATTGCTAAGAAAGCCTCTCTCTCCCCGTACAATCAGTTTACAGCGAGCATTACTGAAGGAAAAAAACTTACTTATCGACGCACGGCAAAAGCTGTGGGTACAATTTAATGAAACCTAGGTTGACTAAAATGGCTCGCGACTATGACTTTCATTTTCCTTCAAACGATTATTAAAATAAATGGAATATACTTCGTTCCTTCGTTCGCGATGAGGATACCATGAGAAGTGGTCCGGGCTAACATATAAGAGATAGTTTTTGTAGAAAGATGTGGACATTCTAAATTCATTTCAGGCGCTTGAAAGCTCTCTTCTTGTCTTTTTGTCTGAACCTTAAAATCTTTACACTCTTTACTCTATACATTCTCTGTCATTTTCTATATCTAGACCTGTCTTAAAATATTATTTTTGTATTTCAAGATGAGAAAAATCGGTTTCTAATTTCGACTACAATTCGCAAATTTCTTAAAAGCTCTAACTTCGATCAGCAATCCTCCGATTTTATTATTACTTATTCTCGTTTATATAAAATTTTCGGCCAAAATTCTAAATATCCGCATAAGTAATCGCGTAGGTAAGTACCGCGACTACGACTTTGGTCGTAGCTGCAGCCAGTGCTCAAGCGGTAAAGGTGTAACACTTGCCGATTGGATGCACTGCTGCCATTGGGCAGTTGCCACCACCTCCGTCTCTCTTATTCTCTCCCCATTTCCTTTTGATCGTTGCCGTGTTTCACGAGTAGGGGACATAGGTTGAGTGCTCGCTTCATATCGGAAAAAAAATAAAAAAATGTACTTGTATATGTTATGCTTCGTTATGATCTTTTAAACATATTTGTAGTTGTTCGGTAGTGGTATTGAATAACACCTTACAGGGCATGTTATGCTTGCAGTGCTGTTATGTGCAATTGAATTGAAAAATTATTAAACACAAGAAGTAATTGACATTAAGCTATGCAAGCTATACATATTAACAAGTTCGTCGTAAACTGAATATGACTTCTCTTTTAATCTATAAGCTTTCTTGGTTCGTGCACATGTTGGTTTTTCATTACTTTGAATTTTGAAGATTAAAGGCACAAGTGTGAAAGGGCGCTTTCATCTTTCATCTTTGACTCTTTTTTTTTTTGCTTTAATATTTGCTTAAGTTATTAATACTGCCGAAGGAAAAGCCAAATAAAATGTGAACAATGAACGATTAAGATCCACGTGTGGGTCTAAGAGACTAGAGAGTAAAAAGTGTTTTCTAATTTATTTAATAAACTTTCCCGTTTTAATTAAAAGTTTTTTTGTTTATTGAAAAGTTGCAAGAAAGAATTTGCTTCAGATTGTTCCGATCTTGAATTATATACGCGCTTGCTTCGACACAATTCCTCGATTCCTTTAGAGATCATCACTATCATTATATACACCGGCAATCCTTCAGATCTTCTTTGAAATCTTTTGTGGAAACTTTTCCCAAAACTAACTTCAATATTTTTATTATCCGGAAACTTACATATACCATAGATTTTGTCACGAAATTTCTGTATTTCAATTCTAATAGGAATTTCTACTCGAGTGCGAAACTTTACACCTAAAAATCTTTATTAATTATACATACAATTGTTATAATCATTGGCGATTTATTAATAATGACTATTACTGTCGCTGACTCTAAAGAAAAAAGGCCAGAAGGGCTGTGTTCTCACTCACAGTCTCACTGCGATAGAATTTACTTTGGTCGTAGTTATAGCGAGTGCTCAATCGGTAAAGGCATAGCATCTACACACTGGACGTACACCTCAGCCGCTTTCTTATGTCTTTCTTTTTCCGAACTGTGTTTCGACCATCAGCGCATTACACGAATAGTAGACATCCTTTAAACGATTGATCATACAATAAGAAACAATCGCATCTGTTTCACTTCATTGTAAGATTAGATAAGCATTAATCATATCGCGAGGAGTATGTGACACTTACTTGGTGCGTCAGCGCTGCTGGCACGGTCTACATAAGGCGATTGTTAATGGTAGTGGTAAATTTTAAACATAAATTGGTGACGAGATGTGCTACTGGTGCGTCCTCGCGAAAGGTGTAAGCTTTCTTTTTAATCTCTTCCTCAACTATCTTCTGGAAAAGGTTTTCCGCCCTCACATCATTAGCGATAAGGATTTTAACGACAAACTCACAAACTCATAATATTCGGTTGTTGTTTATTCGTAAGAACAAACTTCCCTTCATATTTATATAAGCTCCCAATTAAAACAATTCGCATAAAAGGCGGTTCTCTATAACGTTTTCCGCTCATGAGCTCAACAAAAAATGCGTGTTTATGAGATGCCAATATTAGATTCACTACAAAAGTTGACCCTTTTTCTGCTGTAACAAATGCATTTCTTGATTCTCACGCTTGTGGTGACACATTGCTGATCAAACTTATGCTTACATATATATATGTATTTGGAAAAAAAAAACAATTTTTTCAATTTCTTTTGTAAATAAATAGTGAACTATTTTAAACGTGAACATTGATCAAAGCACGCCTTCACTGTTCTCTCATGCATATGGTGCGGAAAGTATTTAAACTCTTTTTTTTTTCATTATCATTCCTTTATAATTCTTAACAACGATCTCAAGCGTAGCGTGGAAGATTTAGAAAAACTTTATTACATAATGCATTTTGCATAGTTATGCTAGCGTGCACAGCTGGTATGATTCTTGCATAATTTTGAAAAGACCTGATGCGTCCTTTTTCACTAAATTATTGTAAAGAAAAAAAAAACCTGCTGAACCTGCTGTTAAATTACCTTTTATTTAACGGATACATGTTACAGCGATTGCTTGCATTCGTATATAACTAACTATTCATGTTGTGCGGGAATAGTGTGAACTCAGTAGGTACGAAAAGAGAAAGTTCTTATTGCATCACAACTCTTGGTTGATCTTATTTCAACTGCTTAATAACAACAAAAAAGAAAATATATTCTACAAGGCTAAGGTATAATAACAAAGGAAAACATGAGGGAATGTAAAGATCTTTACTTTTTCTTTTTTTTTTTTCCTTTTTCTATCCACCTTCAACTAATGCCTAAACTAAGACATGATGGTTTTATTAACTGTGCGTTTGATTAAAACCTTTTTATAGAGAAAATAATTAACCTTTTTCGTTAACTGGCCTTCCACACCTTATCTTTATGAACTTGTAATTAAAATGATTTCATTAAGTCATAAAAAAGAAAATGTTAAAATGCGTTACGTTCAAAGACCAGGCTACTTAATAATGAGTTCTTTATAACTTCATCAAATTAGATGATACTTTTTAAGCTGCTTTTATAAACATATAAAAATGAAATTTCAAAAGTGCCGCTTGTCTAAGCGAGTATCAAAAGTTTTATTACAACCATATAATAAAGTGCCTACAGTACTATTTCTAGTTAACTTAACTCGAGGAGCTTAAGATGCGATCGCTGAACAAAGCCGCCTTGCAAGGAGTATTCTTCAAAGTAATCCGTTTTGCAAAAGCGTGAAGTTTTCTAATCTAATTTTTAATTAAGACTTTCTTCGAAACATACTTCTGCCAAAATAGACTACGAATTGATACCAAAAGCGTGAGCTCCTTACAAAAATTCTGGTTCTAAATCGTAAGCTGAGCTCTTTCACAACATAAGCACATCTACTAGCTTTATATGTACATATGTGTGCCTGGACGAAACTATTATATATACTTGGCCTGTTTAACTTCATTTGCCTAAGACAAGGAAAAGAATCTACCTTCTTGGACAATTATAGCCAAAATTTATTTAAAGTTTTAGCTCTAATCACGACAATTTTTAAGCTTGTCTCCAGGAATCGCAGAAAGTCAAGACTTAATATACAGGCTTCGTATGTCGGTATTTGTTCAGGCCTCCTGGAATAGTGTTTTTGTATTTTCGACTTGAAAGTGGAAACATGTGGAATGGTGGGAAAGGTTACTGTTCATAGGTTGGCCCAAGGCGGCAATTCTGTTAAAGAATGAATCGCGGTAGCTTGGTGCGCGGTATACGGTCACCTTGAGTGATGAGATCGTCGACAAAACCGCTGAACGGACTTAATTGGTGGATAAGCGTCTTTTATATCCAGGAACGCATGCCCTGGATATATATGCGCATAAGCACAACACACACAACTATTGGCGCAGCTTTAGGCTTAGGGAGTGCTTTGGGCACATCTTTGATCGTCCATGAGCATTTAAACCTTTCGTTGTAAGTGATTAAGGGTCTCCAGGAAATATTTGCGCTCTAACTATGTAGGAATGTGGTCTACAGTAAGTTCACCGCTATGTACGGCTTTAAAAAGCCTAGACCCTTCACTGTATCTTTTGCAAACGAATAAATAGGATCTTCTAGCACGAGTGGGGGCCGTTTATCAGGAAAAGGGAAGGAAGAGAAAACAAAGAAGGAAGAAAAAAATTCAACGTGAGAACACCGTCATGAGAGATCCAGAAAAGAGAATCAAATAATTTCATCTCACAATCTTGTAACCACAATCTACAATTATATGCATTAATAATACACTGCTGTCCTTCTTCTTAAAGTACATTTGGGAATAATGGACGCGCTCTATCTCTGGTGAAGCTAACAAAATTGAAGCGTGGGAAAACTCTTCATATAAGTATCTGTTCTAGCATTTTTGAGATAGCAAAAGTAATAGAAGTTTGATTAGGAAATTCGATGATGATGTGATGATGATGTGATCCCTAAACACAATCATCGTTCTCTTGCTCCCACTTTGCTTTCAAAGCTTACACAACGAAAAGAAATGCTTTCCAGCAATTCTGCTATTCTTCAAATGCGCTCTGCTTGCAAGCTATCTGTCTGTATAACTTTACCTAAATTTTCCAATAAAGTCAAGCATAGTTCCATTAGTGTTACAAGCCAATACATAAGCGTAGTACGTTAGTTGCGAACATGAAAAATAACAAATAAGAAAATTATATGCGATCGTGACCGAATCCTTTATACCCATCACCGCTATCCTAAAAAGTAAAAGAATTAGATTTTCACTTTTATATGGTGTATGTGCTGCACTTTACAAGTAACAAGCAAAAAGAAGGAAAGCAAAGGTGTTCACAGTTTTTGGGCATGTTCTTCAACCGATTTGTTCCATTTCCAATACCAACCATTATGCACGAATTTTGGATTATTTTCCAAACTTGAAGTTGATAGCTTAATTTATGTGCCTGGGAGAACGTTTACAACAGACATTGCACAGACGGACAGGCGGACATAGATTCCAAATTTAATGCTGATCAAGAGTATATATACTTTGTGCGGTTTCCGAAGCTTCCTTCTGGGCGTAGCGAACGTTTTGACATAATGAATATACCCCCCATCCTTCGGCGTCGGGTATAAAAATATTGTATTATTTTTGCGTTCATAGTGTGGGCGGTTGCTTCTTTATTTCTGTTTATTTCTCTCCTTTGAGTCAAGTTCAGTATCGTAATTTGCTTGGCTCGGATATCAAAAATGTTGTTTTTTTCTTGTTTGTAAATAATTTTTCTTCCGATATTTTTGTATGACTTTTGCGCTCTTTATTCTATTATTACTTTCGATTCCTTAAATAAAAACCCCATTTTATATTGCTGAAGATACACAGGCACACAAACGCACAAACAGATATACGCTTATGTGCATATCTTTCATTCAAAATTTTTCTGTCGTGAGTAAAAATATACATCAAAACATTTAGTTCAATGTTTTGCTTTTTTGTTTTTGTTTTTGTATTCAAGTGGATTGTAAAAATTCGTAAGCATACCTATTTATATATATGTGTATAAATATATATACATGGTAGGGTATGGTATGAATGAAAAGTTTTGTTTTCTATTTTCAAAAGAAGTTTATTTTTGTTGTACTTAATCTGCATGCATTTATATATAAAAAATGTTGTTGAGGTTTTGACTTTTTGTGTAAGACGTCGGAGAATACATTAACTTTCTTCTGGTTGTTGTTGCTTTCTTTTGCAACTATATTTGAAGATTTTTTTGATTAAATTGCGCTTTGACTATAGTTTTGAGTATTATTTGAAATTTGAGAAATTTTGTCATAACCTGAAGGTTGCGAGCTAAAAGTCGACATTAAGAATGACCTGCACTCACACCTTTAAATTTTTAATGGCTTTTACTACAAATAATCAGGATGGTTGTTGTAAATCTTAACACATATCGTGACTCTTTTTAAATCTAAGGCGGGAGTTAACACTTACGCACTTACTTACTTGATATAAAAACGATTCTACCTTTGGCCTAAATAAGTAAGCCTGCAAACATTTAATTTTATTTAAGCTTGTCTACTTACTGACCCAGAAAACTCGAAACAAAATTTCAAACACAACGTTTGCCTTTCAGAACAGTAAGGAAAAATTGCATTAAGATCAATCCGATTAGAGAATAAAAGAGAGCAGCTTATGAATAATTTGTTGAATCAAATAGTTGCGAACAATGACAAACATTACGATAGATATGGAAAGGCTGAAGTCTTAATAGTTATCTACAATGAAATTATAATAAACAACGAAATATACGTCGACCTTAGAGAAAGTTTTAGAGTTGCATGCAACAACACATAAGTTGTTTATAAATTGGAAACTGAACGAGTTCGAACGTATCACATATATAAATATATATGACATCTTTTGTGAGGGTTTTTTGATCGGCTGTATTCGTAGAACGGCTGTTGTAGTAGAACTTATGACGTGAACGACGAAATATGAAATTTTAGAGTGAAATTTCGTACTTCAAAAGACGACAAAGACGATGTAATAATAAAAACCTTTCTTCTGTCTAATATACGCACAATCCTTGATCAAGAGGTGCCATTTTAAGTTATTTACACCGAAGACGATGTAATAATAAAAACCTTTCTTCTGTCTAATATACGCACAATCCTTGATCAAGAGGTGCCATTTTAAGTCATTTACACCAAAGACCCATTTTATCAGGAGTGGTGCTCCCTAATGTTGAGAATGAATGTAGTCCTTTCACATCCACAGCTTCAATTTCAGAGCAACAAGAATTCAGCCATCGTCATCGTTCGGCAACGCCTCAATTGCGCTGGCCAAAATCCAGCGAATTTTCAAATGTTTAGAAAAGGTGTTTGAGTCTTTCTTTTGACAGATGAAAATAACTTTCATCACCAACGATAACTTTTTCGAAAAAATCATTATCTTGTTCGTGAATTTCCAGCGCCCAAGCAGAGAACATTTGGTCAATGTTTTTGAAAACTCCCTTCTACTTAAGAAACACCATCGCGATAAAAGGTTTTTGCTGGCAGCGCAATAGTATAGCGAAATTTTAAACTTTCCAGCCCTCCTAAAAGCCTCTGTACGTAGAAATATCCACGGAGTGGCAACATTAGTAGACTTCTTTCTATAACAGGTATCTTAATAAATTTAAAATAGTTGTTGTTCGACATTTACTACGATCCTCCTAATGGAATCTGTTAATCTCGAACATAGAACTTCTCTTTCTTAGCCAACTTAGCCATTACTTGTGCAAATAACTTTAGCAATAATAATTGCAAGTGAAGTGGTTCTACTTCTTTAGCTACCTGATCTAAAATTCTTAAATTATTATTTGGCCGGGCTTAACGGTTTGAAGAGAAATTTTGCATCAAGTTTTTTTACTTTTGGCACGGCTATGAACGAAGAGTAAGTGAACTGTGAGCTGTAGGCTTACTTCACTCTATAAAAACTGCCTCCCCCTGAGTTGTCCAAAATTATGTTTGAAATGATAAGTAGGCCCCTCCCCTTGTCTAAAGAGAGAAAATAGATTCTACACATGACCTCTTTCTGACATTGCAGGAGTAATAGCGTCGTCTGAGTTATGTTGATTGTCCCACACGAAGGGCGATGGTGGTTAACAGTTTGAGTTACTCGTGCGTTCATTTCAAACTCGACGAGTTTTGTGCGCAATTTTTGTCGCAGGCGGCGAAACGCCGAGACGGCGACTAACTTCATCTCGATGGGAGCTTTACTTACTTCACTCTTTCAGATTTACTTGACTGCTAACGTCACCTTAAGAGAATTTGATGCGAAGTTCATCTGCGGTTCAGCAAAAACGCCATCCATAACAGGTGAGCTACTTAACTAACTCGGGCTATCTTACGCGTTCTTAAGATAAGACATTAAGAACTTATCGGTATGGGTTTAGAAAAATTTCTCGTGAAGTTGACCAATTTTTTAAATAGGCTTGAAAGCCGCGGTGGAAAAGTTGGTCTCGGCAAGACTTTGCAAGTATCATTCAGTTAAGCTCAGAGTGTAACCATATCGGGACAAATTGGATGTAACGCATTGATTATCAGCTGCGATGCGTATCTAAGATTCGTTTAAATTCGATTGTCTCGTCTCTTTTACTTGGTTTAGCCACCAATTCAATGTTTTAATGAGTTCAGAAGATTGCGCTATGTGAAGGTGATAATGAAAATTGCAATTCAATGAATATCAAAACAACCGGTGACTGAGCGCAGACAATATTCCTCTTCTGTCTTCTGCTGGTGGTAAGAAGCGATGAATAAAACGAAAAAGAAAGGACGGAAAAAAAAAAATATTCTGTGCATGAATTTTTCATTATTGTATTTACACATTGATATGGAGCTATTTGGTGGCAAAGGCTTTTGCTGTCAGCCTTCCTTAACCAATTCATTGAATTCAACCGTAAAGTTAGCGAACATATTTTCATATATCTTACGTAGGTAGAGAGTACATAACCATGTCCATAGGTATGGTATGCATGTATGTAAGTATGTATACAACGCGTATGTATAACTGAATGAATTAGTGAATGAGTAAATGCCGCAGTTGCAGGTAATTAAGTAATTTTTGTGGCATGTTTTTTTAAGGTGACTGTATTTTTGTTTTGTTCGTTCTTAGCTCATGTTTGCTTCTTGTTGTTAAGGTTTTTGGCAACACCTCTATTTGGTGGTCAATTTGTGCCAAACCATGGCTTGTAAATTAATGTGTGCTTTTCTTAATTGCAATTGAACTTTACGAGACTGAGAAGGTTATGCATACATGTACAAACTTGTTTGCGTATATATTTAAAGCATGAGATCGTCTATGTTTTTCTTAGAGTTTGAGAGAAGAGCACATACGGTAAGGTTTTTGTTATTCATGGTCGTTGTGTTACAAATTGTTTTTATATTGTTAATTATCTACGTGTTCTGTTTGTTGTTGCTTGGGTAGTGTAGGTTGTGGGTTTTTCTTTTATTTATTTTTACTTTTTTTTTCCATATCGTACGGTTGACGTTTTTATTTTGCAAAATTAAACAAAGTCATGGTAGAACGTAGTCAGTGTTTATTTTTTTCAGATTAGTATGTAAGTATGTAGGTACCGTATCAAATTTATCAATTAATTGAAAGCCAAAGATTGAATTTCTTAAGGTACTACTTAAGGTATAGACAAAGTGCGCCACTTCGTTTTAGGCGATATTTTAATAAACATGCATTTTATATGCTCGTAGTCGAAGTTCAGATACACTTAAGATTTAGCACTTGAGGCAACAATTTTTGTATACAATGCGGTTTTCTTGATAAGGCTAAAAAAGGTGCTACGATTAAGATGGCGTCGCCCGATTGCTAAGAGCTATAAGCTTTCCGGAGAAGTACGTGATAAGTACTTTGATTAAGACGGATTTATAGTCATGACGTTTGTTGGAATTCTTGAATAGCTTCCTATGAAAAGGGGCGTTGTTCAACATTTGCTCTCTAAAAATGTCTCAATTTTCCAGCGCTTTTCCACACTGTTATGTAGTACATCAGAAGAAGAGCAGATTAGGTCTGCGCGTATGTATTCAACACCCGGATGTGGAGGACTTAAATCCATCTATTGTTCTACCGACTGGTTCAGAGTTGTTTTAAGAAGGTCTCTTCACCTATATATCTGATTTCTCTAAATGTGTTCTTATGCTGGTTATGAAGGACAAAATTTCACAAATGTTTTGAAGAACGATGAAGACAATCGGTTGACATAGTCTGGCTTAAAAAGGAGGGCTACTAGAAATGGATTAAATCGGACCGTTTTTACGACTCTTTCCCATATAAAGAAGTGCCACAAAATATTTTTCATTTTTATTGTTTCTCGAAAAAAACTGATGAAATTCTATGAATTGTTTAAATTTAAGTTGGGCGATGTGGACCTGTTTTTCACACGCATCCCCATTTAAGGGCTCCCTTTAAAAGTAAGCCTTCACATGGCAACAACGTGAAAAGCTTTAATATGGTCGAACAAAGGAGTGGTTTTGAAGACCTTCACTTGTTTTTGTCAGGTGAAAGTCAAGTGAAAAAGTCCAGGCTTCACGTACTGTATGATTTTTCAGAAGGCGAAAGTAAATTCCGTTCAAAATCTCGCTATACCGTCAACTTCTTGACCGTAGTTTTCTTTACTCCGTCGTCTAGCAAAAAGATTCTTTCCCAATATTGGTCTATTTGGCCAATAGCGAAACTTAAGCGCATGAGCTTATTTGCCGAATTACCGAATATATATATACCCTACCTATAGAAGAAAAATAAATATATGATGCACATCCGTTGATATTTTAATCTTTTGCATGGACGAAAAACTTTTGAGAAACTGCACACATGTGCAGAAGGATTAAATTTTTGCCCTTTACATAGACTGACAAGAGTTTGGCAGACATTTTGACTTAAGCTTAGAAATTAGTTCATCGCGTTTTCTAAACATTGTAAGTAATGTTTTTTATGAATTCTAAGATTTCTCTAAATCTGTTGTCTATAAACACAACAAAATAGTTGTTTATCAACAAATTCCATAATAATAATTCTATTGACACTACACACTCTTTTTCTCAGAAATATATTTAATTGCGAGGAGAGTATTTTTAAAATGTTGTTAGACAAGTTCGATTCTATTAAATGCCCCATATTTTCAGACTTTGCAAACTCAATCATCACATGAAAAAATTACTTTTACATATACATACATTTACATTTACTCTTCAACATTTTAATTTTACTTACAATTTCATGACGTCAGTAGCAGTTATTCATCTTATATATTATCGTCTTTCACCCTTTATCTCTTCAGTTCCCGTTGTCTACATTAGACATCAGACGTATATAACAAAATGCGAATATTTCAACAAATTTTTCAATTAAACCATTAATTTATTTCACACATTCGTATACATTCGTTTATACACTAATACACACACAGATAGAAATAAACTCTTATTTCGTCAATAAAACATGAAAATGATTTGCGCCCTATAATTAGTATAGTTAAACTATTTATTGAAATGATTGCATTTAAATGATTAAGTAAAGCTTCATTATACACAATTAAAGCTAAGGGTTAAATTAACTCGATATTAAAAAAAAAAAAAACAAAATTACGAATGATTTCTTTAATCGATTTTAAAAAAATATTAATAATTTTTCATTTTTTTTAATATGACCGAACAATTGTTCGCTGTTTCGTATACGAATGACACGGTGACGATTAGAACGAATCAACAAAAGAGGAAGAGATAGGGAGCGGTCGCAGTTGAGATTTGCATCCGTAAACACCGACTTGGTAGCCGCGATTCTTATCCATTTATTATTCAAAACACCTTAAGCAAGTTTCTTTCATATTAGTGATAGAAATGCATGCTAACAACGTAATTTGTACGAAAATTGTTACACAAACCCAGCACGCAATTAGTTCATCGATAACTATATACTTCTAATGGAAATATTTTGGCACGGTATAATCTAAGTGCAGAGTTAAGGCCACTGTCATGTTATTGCTAAATGGCAAGGTCAGGTCGACAATGTAGACCCAAAATAAGTATGATTTCCAAAGTAGGGCTCGGGGAAGTGTCATCACTTCCTCATTTAATCGTTGAAACGATTATAAATAGTATTAGAGAAAAGGCTTTTCCTATTGGGTGCAACATCACCGTTTGATGACTTCCCAGCGAAAATATCATTAAAGAAGCGTAGAATGAAATATGAATAAAACTAGCATCAAATAATGCGTGCTAGTGAGCATTGTCTAGAGCTTGAAGAAAATTCTAGCAATTTATTTAGAATAATAGGCCTCATGTTGATGGTTGTCTACTGCAGTAGGCATGTAAAGCCGTCTCTATCATCTACGGTATCATTAGATCGCGAACTGATGTTCATCCTTCGAACCTGAAAAGTGTTATCTGATCTTAAGCAAACAAATGCCGAAAAATCGTCTGCATCTACACAAGGCCCTAACGGCGGGGAAAATGCTTGATTTTCCCTACTCTTCTAAGTTGTTACGAAGGAAGCAAGCAAAAAAAAACCAACACAGACTAGTGGGCTGCCACGACAGTTGCAGTTAGTAACGTGACTCGCATCCAACGGAACCTGTTTTGAATAGAATCGCTTAATCTGTAGGTTTCAGTGCTGGTGCATAGTTAAGGAATCGACCTAACCACAAAACGCTCGGAAATCTACTTACTTTACAGAGTGAATGACGCATATATTCAGATTTCGTTTAAAAAAATCATTCTTGTTGAGATCGTCTGAAGATCGCGAAATGTCAAGCTAAGTAAGAATGTCGCTCGTTTCTTGGTATAATTCGAGGAAATCACTTAATGCCGAAAATCGTTTCAAAATGTCACCTTAATCAAGCATGCATGTTGCTTGCGCATTTTGTATCGAGGATATGAATATGTTTTCTGATGCCTGCGTCCGGATTTTGGAAATAGAACAACAATTCTAGTAGAACGGTGAATTTTGTTCATAAGTTGCAGTTAAGTCGTTCATATAAATTAATGAATAAAAGAAAAATCTTTATTAGTGAAATTTTGTTCGATATTCGTTTTTAATGAAATTAATTAATAAAAACAATTGCATCAATATAATCCGCCTACTAATTGCTGTAGTTAATGTCAGTTAATTCATGTTTCGAACGTAACTTTGGTATTAAGTTGTTAACCTCCCTTGTAAACTCTTTATAATAAAATACCGCCAACTACAATAGTACAACAACAATAACAAATATGTTAATTTGTTACTGGTTTTCATTACGCGGATAAAACACACAACCGATCGCATAAGTCCTTGCTGCCATTTAAAATTCTGGTGACCATAGGGGAATACCTATTGTTCTTGTTTTATTTATTTATTTTTATTTATTTATTTTGTTTTTTTCGTTGTCGTTTTTGGCCGATAACGACAACATGTGCGCTTGTATTAAGACCATCTTTTACTTTTTCTTTTTCTTTCGCTTTTTAGTATATGTTTGTTTGTATAACTTTTTAACTTTTGACTACATTAATGTCAACTGTTACGATCTTTTTGTTTTTTTTTTTTTAATTTTTTTGTTTTTGTTCACAATGTTTGTTAACTTATTTCTTTAAGAGAGGACAGCAGTTGGTTCGAATAAAAAAAAAAAATGTATTTCTTTTTTGTTTTCTTTTGAAAAATTCTTAAGAGGAAAGAATATTGTTGTGTAAGGTTTTCTGAAGGTATATATGTATAGCAAGCATTGTTGTCTTTTATGTTTTTATGGCAGTTATTCTGACCGCCAACTGCGCGCATGTGCACTGAAATTTTCTTACATACACTCGTTTATATATTTATATATGTTATATATATACATATATATATATATACATGTGTATATTTTAGATCGGTAGGATAGTTTATAAATAACTAACTTTAAAGTTCATTTAGTCAGTTTTAACCCTTTCAACACATAATAATTCTTTTTGTGTCTCTGTTATTGTTTTCGTTTAAGAAGTTTAAAGGAGAGATCAAAGAATAATGCAACTTTACCCCACAACTACACGCATATAGAATATGTTATGTATTTAAAAAAAAGAATACAAAAAACTTACGAAAAAAAAATGCGTGCCTTTACGACACGTGCTACGATAACAGTTCATTTTCGAAAAGTCGAATTTAAAATGAAAAGTAGCAACAAAGTAATGCAGAAATACTGTGACATAGAACCAAGTAAAACAAGTAAAAAGCCCTTACTCGTTGAGTACGATTTGGAAAGTCCCGCGCTATAAAGGGTCGCTTTCTTAAAGGAGTGATAACAATTTCCGTTGTGTAATAGATAGAGAAACACAGTGACAGAGCGAGAACGAGATAGAGAGGATTGGTGGGCGGGAGCGAGGGAAATAGAGCGAGAGAGAGAGGATGAAAAAGAGAAAGAAACAGAGAGAGAGATAGACATAGTGGAGCAGAGAAAGAAGAAAAGAGAAAGAGGAATAGGAAAGAGAAGAAGAAAAAGAGAGTCCTTGCAACCCCACGCATTATTTAGTTTTATGGATTTTTGGTTCGATTTGATTCCACATCGGGAAACTAGATTGTTTTTCGATCACTACCACCTGGCTGCTACTTGCTGGGCAGAATTAAAATCATTTATTTAATATAAGGTTCAGAAATGGAACGAGCTCGCTTATCAGCCTGAAAGAATTTTCCCTTACCTCTTGAAAGTCCTGTGTTCTCCCGCTGCAATTTTCTTCCTTTGAAATATTTGCAGAGAGAGAGAGAGGGAGTTAGATTTACCTAAACCAATAGCGGTTCCAAGAGAATAGTGAATATAACGTTCGTAGGTTAACTCTTCCATTTTAGCCATTACAAGAACTCCGTTGCATAATAATTTTTTTTGTATATTCCCTCACTTATGCACTCCTTTTCCCACATGTGCAAAATGAAAGTTGCTTTAAAATGGAAAATTTCTCTTGCTGGAAAGAAGATCACTTATGTCACAGGTCACGAATTTTCTGAATGTAAGAAAATTCATAGATTTATAGATGTTTGAAGTTTATCACTATGCTTGTGTTCGTTTTGTCTTTATCAATTTCATTTTATATGAATGCATAAAGTTGCTTTGAACTTAAGCGCCAACAATTTGCTTATCTTATTTAAGAATATTTTCTCGCGTACTACATAGCAGTTATTAATTTAGCGATAGAAACCATAAAAATTTAAGTGGTTGGTTTTTATCTCCTTGTCTTTCATATCGCTTTAAATACCGCGAGACGTATTGTTTAATTAAAATTCTCATACATATGTATACAAGCAAGCTTGCGCCGACCTTACTAAGCGAGATATATTCGCTTTATACAATTACTTTGTAAATACAAAACACAAAGAGATTGCAAAGCATATAAACATAAGTATGTGTGTACATATATAAACATATATATATGTATATGTATGGATGTGTATAAACTTAAACGAATCATTTAATAAGATCACAGAAGCGAACTGACAGTCAGACGGACAAATAAACAGAGGCTTATACACAAATACTGAGACAAAACAAAAAGCGGAAACCGAAATTACTGATGGCGCTGATAAACTTATTAAAGGCACATAAATGCCACCAGAGCAGCAGTGACAATATACTCTTCTGCTTCTGCTGCTGTTTAAAGTGCAACAAAATTAAATTGTCTCTCGCTCTCTCTGTCTTTCTCTCTTTGTCTTTTCACTACGATGCTTTATAAGTTTTTACTGTCTGTCTACATGTCTGGCTGTATGTATTTATTATACTTATTGTTGCTTGTAATTGCTGTTCGGAAAAATTTCGTGAACACATTGAATGTGAAGTTTGATTGACAATTTAAAGATTTCTATCAATAAACACGTTTTTATTCGTCAGAGTCTACCATCAGCCTCAGCGAAACATAGTAAAGCAGTCGTCAACAGTATAGACATCAGCAGCTTTTTTTTTTTTTTGTTTATTCTTGTTTTTGTGCTTTGTGGTAAACAGTATCAGCTACAAATTGTTATGTTGCTGTAACGTTGCTGTTTTCGAGACCGATTACTATAATTTTGGCTTCGTTAGTACAATTCTTGATCAATGTATACATACATACACACACATTTATGTTTATATATATATATGTATATATAGTGTATAATATATATACATACCATTAACTAATATTTGTGTCAATTGTATAATTGAGTATTCAATGCTGTCGTTACATTGTTCTCACTGACGTATTTTTGTATATTTTTCCTTTTTTTAATTTGAAATTAAAATGTTTGTTTCATGAGAAGATAATCTGTCATTAAATCCATTTATACATAACTATTTTGTATCATTCGTAACGGATTTAATGTTAAATAGCAAAGCAACCGCTAGAGATCAATGATATCTCTATGCAAGTAGAGAATAAAACGGCACGAATGTGAAAAGTAATTTGTACATCAAACACTAAAAAATTATCAATCCCTGAATATCACTCCGTGTAGATTATTCAGATGGAAAATAATAACACAGGTGATGGACAAAATAATACGAACACCCTGCAATATAATACCGTCTTGGCAACACTGCTTCCGTGCGACGCGTTTACTGTTGACGTGTCAAACTGTGTAGATTATATTTCAGGGCGTTATACGCTTCTTCTTCGTCGATTCTTTCTTCTCCAGTCCATTCGTGAAATATGTGATCTCTAAGACTTCTAAAGGGTGAAAATCATTGGTGCTCAGTAGGCGGAATGTTTCATTAGCGACAGTGTCCACGATCGTTAAAACATACGCAACAAGGCAAAATATCATCAACGAAGGGGAATACTGATCGAAACCTGAAGTTAACTGACACAGATCAGCGAATATTGAAAACGATTGTGAGCAGACAACATAACATTACCGTGGAAAAAGTCACAGCAGAATTTTACACCTACTGAAGAAATGGTGTTTCGGTAAAAGCAGCAGGGTGGGAGCTCCGTAAAGCTAACATTCCTGGAAGTGTTGTGATTGGGAAACTTTTCATAACGGAAGTGAAAACAAGGCTAGGAAAAAAGTGGTGCCACGGTCATAAGACCTGGAAATTTTATGATGGGAAGAATGTGGAATGATCCAATGAAAAATCGCTCACATTTTTTCCTAAAAATGACCGGGTTTTTCCATGGTGGGTCCCAAAAGAAGCCTACGATTCAGACTGTTTGCTTACTACGGTCAAGCTTGGGGGATATTTCGTTAGGATTTGAGCGGCTATATCCTGGTATGCGGTCGGTCCTCTTGTCCACATCACTGTCCGGATTACTAGCAATGAAGTTCTTTTTACGGTTTGCTGCCAAACGCTGCCATACTCCTTATTCCAAGATAATAATACGCCATAAACACAGACAAAAGTGGCTTAAGAAACATCAGAATATCAATAAATAAGTTCCATGAGTACAGCAATCGCCTGACCGTAATGTGTTTGAATCGTTGTGGAAAGTTTAAAAGCAGATTTTCTTGAATCAATTGACGGATGCTTTGTTAATAAAAGACACAATTCCGTTGGAAGCTATTCAAACACTCTACGAACCTATCCCGCGGAATCGCGGCTGTTCTGCGAGCGAATGGTTGTCCATCGTTGGTTTTTAATAAATAAATTTAGTGTAAATGTCAAGCGTTCATATGGTCTCATGCGTTCTATGTACATCCCCTGTAATGGATGACAATAAAGATAAAATGAATTTCGGGCCCAAGGTTCTCACCCCATATTTCTCTGATTTGTATCAATGTTTGTCAACAGTGCAGTGATTACGTCATAATATGCTGCTTGCCTCCAATCTGGATAATTCTTGCGACATTACGATACGAGAACGGATGAATGGCCTCGAATTTAAAAATTAACCCAATGCCAACAGAATGGACGGTCAGATATAGTTGGCACGAAATGACACGAAACAACTTACTCTGACCAATGATATTGCCCTAAAGAGGGAGATTTTTCTCGACTGTTACAGGTTAAATTACAAAGCCAACGCAACCTTAATATTTTAAAAACAAATTAACTTTGAATCACGTTTTGTTGTTTTGGCTGAAAATAGTAAGGGATCAAGTGAAAGTGGTATACATTTTTTGTTTCTCTAAAAAAACAAAAATGCTAACGTCTAAAATATCATAAGAGAAGAATAGAAATCAAAGGAAAGCAAATAATAATATGTTGCGGTTTTTTTAGGTGTTATTGTTCCTCTATTTGTTAATAGCGCTTAAGAGGCGGTAACAATTTCCATATCAACATCTACATATTCATGAACGCACATAAGGATTAACTTTATCGCGTTTAGTTTTCTTGAAAAATTTAATATAATTTTCTTTGAAACTTCACTTTTATTTATAAACTTTACATTTAGCACGAATGTGAATAATGATATAGCGTTTGCACGTGTGTGCGTGTATAAATTGTAAATGTAATTTTTTTTAACAAGATTTTCTGCTAGCAAAGTAAACAAAAGCGCCACATAACAACTGTGTTCACCGCACACACATACACACAAACGCACACAAACCAACCGAAAACCTATTCAAATAAATGCGAACTTTTATATGTATGTGTACATGTTTGTGGGCATATTGAATGGAGCCTTTCGCGCAAAGTCACGAATGGTATACCGTTGTACACGTAGGCAAACATATATGTACGTATATATATATGCATATACATCTGCATGTACGTAGAGAAAATCCTTTGAATAAACATAAGTCAACATGTGCGCGAAATATAAAACTCCACAGAAAACGGATAACAATATGCGACTGGTTGGTTAATTTTCAGTAAATATGTCATAATGTAAATAAAGAATAACCGTAGTGTAGTAACTTTTTTTAGTTATAAATCCTCGTTGTTGTTGTTGTTGCTGTTGCTGTTCTTGTTTAATTAAGTTATTTACAATCCACTAAGATTTTCCTCTAGTTAGTCTAAAAAATATCGAACTTCATTGAAGGATTGAATGCGAATAAAACAAATAAATCAAAAGTTTTAGTATTTATGGGCACTTGGAAAAGTGAATGCTCATCAAAGGCTTAATATTTTTTAGCTATTATTTAATATCGTAAAATATATTTATATTTAATTATATATTAATTTGGTTAACTAAGCAAAGCTATACAAAGCAGAGCAAACAAAAATGCATTTCTGTGGTGTGGTGCGGTTATAAACCAAAAACACCGTTATACAGTTGCACATACAATCGTACGTACACATATCTATAACTTAAACTTTACCTAATTTGCTTGTTTTTTTTTTGCTTTATTTATTTATTTATATTTTTTTTTTTTTTGAAGCACTAAGCACCACCATTACCATCACAACCTTAACTGATTTGTTGTTGCTATGAATGTTTAAAATTTATTTAATGTTTTTTTATCTTTTATTTTACTTTTTTTTCTCTTAATGTAATAAAAAAGAAAAAAAAAGTAAGGGAAAAAAAGTTTACAAAAACAAAAAAAAAACTACATAAAAATTGCATGTTAACACGCAAACACATAACTAAGATTCTGAACAAAACTCCTCGTGTCGGCGATATTGTTAAGGTTTTATGCGCACACATCTAATGGAAGCCTTCACTTTTCATACTTACATATATTTATATATACACACACACATATATATATATGTGCATAGACAAATATGTAACTATAAAAACAACATGTACAACTTATCTAAGCATACACGTACATGCGTTTTGTAATACACATACACAATACTGCAGTATATGTATGTATATGAGTACTCTTTGCCGTATAGCGGCCATTATCAAATAACATGTAATTCAAATAAAATATCTTTAATATAAAGAAAAACACGTTAGAAAACCCAATAATAAAATACTTGATTATAGTGGAAATTAGCAGTAGATTTCCATCTCTTAAGTTTTTCTTCACATTTTTATTTTCCTCCATATTGCCAAGTAACAACACCGCCTATAACTACCTCTCTTACTAGGTTTTCTTTATTATCTCATTATCATAAACTTTGCATTTCACTTATTGCTTATAATAAGCAGGTGCTCTCTTCGAAATTATTTGCATAAACATCAATTCATTTAAACACTTTGTCAAGAGCTTTGCCCTTAAGACCCTTAAGAAGACGAAGCGCGCAGGCAATGAAATTTCACTCATGTAATGGAATATTTCATGTTCGACGGCGAGTACATAATTATAACACTCGCAAACAAAATTAGAGTAATTTAATAAAGTACTTACAAGAGAGCCTTCCTCTGCAAGTATTAATGATCCATAATTTTCGTGCTTTTGCTTGCCCTTTCGGCAAAAAGATTTTTTTCTTTGCAGTTTTTTGCTCGCTAACACCAAACTTTAAAATTGTATTTAAGTTGTTACTTCATTTGCAAGACAATCCAGGCAACTCTCTATGTAAAGAATCGTTAACTATTATACGATTCTAAGCTAGGTTTATGTATCCGCTCTTTTATGCCATTAAAATTTTCATATGAAAAATAATTATTTCGGCAAACCGATATCTCAAATTCCTATTTGTCAATTTGTAGGTACAAATCGTGTTCCGTATAAATCTTGATTGGCTTGCAAACATCATTAGCCCTAATCGTACCATGTGTTCTTGTAACGAACCATACCACGATGTGATTCTCGACATAAAATTTTGTGCACATATTCATATACTTTTAGCGTAAAAATTGTCAAAACATACGTAAGTTAAAAAATCTAAAAATCTTATTATTTTATATTTTACGTTCTGAAGTAAATGTCTCCTCGGAATTCACCAAGGCCAGGCGCCAAATCCTTTGAAGAACGATTATAGAATGTATGCTCGTCGTGAAAATATGAAACTTTCACAGAAATAAAAACCTTTTTCTCGTAAACATGAGGAAGAATACGTATAGATTACGCAGAACCTTTAGAAGCTTTCGCTCTTGCTAACAATTTGTTTTTTTTTATAAACATTTATATCGCTTGCAATTAAAAATTATTTAAACCCTATTAGATCATACTTTAAAGCAACCCTAGGCTATCACAATACCTCAACGCCCTTATGAAATCTCATTTCCCTATGATATGTTTTAAACAACTTACGATTACAAATAAAGCACAAGTCAACCGCCACGTGGCGAACTTCCATTATCGAGTATATTGTAACTTTATTCCAAAATTTACCTCGCAAGACATATATACGCTAAGTGAATAGTATCAGAAGTTGGGGATTCCTTGTCGTACCTCATATGTTGAACACTAAACCAACTCTTATACTAAAGCCTGAGTTCAGTAGAAAGTCAAAATAAAACAACTTGAACCTTGACAAACCTGCTACCCACACTTGAGCTTTTAAAGGCCGTTTTCATTAGGTTAATATAAACTTTCAGTTCGACTAACAGGTGAATTGCTTGTCAGGCACCAAACGGCCCCAAATCCATTAAGCAATCAAAATTGGTTTTTTACCACACATTTTAAAATATAAATAAAACCCTGGACTCTGAAGGCCCTTTTTTTCTATTTGCATTTCTGTAAGTCTTGGCATAGGCAGCTTTTCATTAGTTACTTATGATGTAACTAAATTTATATATTTTTCTTTTGGTAGATATAAAAATCGTTTTATTTTTATTTCAGCAGATACCATGAAAATCGCACTCTTAACTTGACTGACACATAGCCCGACACACGAACATACTTAAATCAGTCTGGAAAGTTAAAGACGAGAAATTTTGTGAAGTGGGTTTTGTTTACAAAAACAAAACACACACAACAAAAAATGAATTAAAAACGAAGTGAACTTTTACCTAAATTTTATTTATTTTATGTACATAGTCTTTGTATTTATATACTTGATTATATACACATATATATATATATATATGCATAAGGAGAGGGAAACATCTTTTCTCGATAATAATGAGTAGCAAGCAGACTTTGCCTGATGTTAATAAAATCTTATTGAAACTTATTAAAATAAAAATCTGTATGTGTGTACATATCATCACACATACATACATACATATGTATATATATCGTTAATATGATATAGAATTATTCAATTTCTATAAAAAAAAAATTGTGAATTTGCACAGACGGACGGAGCGCATATATTAATAAACTGTTCATTGAAAGAAACAAACAAGCGAACGACACAGTAAGAAGGGAAGAAAAAGCGCTCGTTACAACTAAAATGTTATATGAATAAATTTCCATAAAATACATTTTTTATAAGGGTGGGGCTTACTAATTATGTCATTTCCATTGTAAGACTCGTAAATACATTTCATTTACGCATGTAACTCTAACTTGCGAAGTGCGTTGAATCGATTTGTCCAATTGCAGGCATCTGTTCGTTTACATTTATTGCTAAATTCATGAAATCATAAGAATTCAGTAAGAAAATCAAAACTTTTTATGTAAAATATATATATTTATTATTATAAAATATATATATATATATATATTCCCTGGCTTTTTCAGGGATGAATTTAAAGATTCAGATAATCACACACACAGAAATAAAACATATCCACGCAGACTTGGAAAATTTTGGAAAACATGCCAAGTTTTTAAAATATAAAACTGTGTCCAAGCTTTTAACGAAGGCGGCCTTAGTCAGTCCTTAGACAGGAGAACAATCAACCATAAATATTAAGGAATTTACTAAGTTTAGCAACAAGACGGTGACTTCACAATGTAGGCATTATTTAGCGGAAAATTTTCTATCATACGTCAATTGGTAGATTGTGGCGCTTTTTAATGCCCCTGACAGAATGTTTTGCCATTCCGGAATACGCTTCGAAGATCATCCGTAGAAAATTTTTAATAGTGTGCAGACGCCAATTTTAGGTTGTCGACTCACTAATCAAATCGCTGTAGGAGTGGATTTGAAGACAAACTCATCATAAACGCATTACTTGAATGTTCAGGTAAGAAATCAGTTGCTGTCAATTTTAAAGACCAAAACTGTATGCGTCAAACTAGGGTTTTCGATCCAAGCTTCATATCCGCATAAGTTTCCATTACGCACAAAAGGTGAAGAATGACGTACAGAGACGAAGTTAAATCAATTCGGTATCTTACACTGATTAAATGTATATTTACTTTTTAAATTTCTTCAAGCGTCACTCTGTGCGTGGATTACAAACGCATCGTTTGTAGCTGACTAGACTTAGCAGTTCGTTGATCCACGGGTTTTGGGATACATGCGGACAATATTAACTGACCGATCTAATAACGCGTTTAAACTAGGCGTGCATAAGTAAAAAATTATTAAAATATTTCTTTCTAATACGCACAATACCAGCGAAATGAATTCCGCCGGTGTTAACCTCACCACCACACACAGCCACAAATGTGATAAAACAGGTATGCACATCCAGGTAGAATTGCGATAGAATCATCTTTTGTGTTGCCAATCGACTTGTTCGAATGGTTTTGAATATTCTGAACCCCTTCAAAATACAGTTATTTTGGATGAGGTCAACCGATATTTTTATATCTTACACGACTTGCGGTACCGTGGTATATTAAGCTTGTGCGGATATGTGCAACACCCAGAAATAGACCCCTTTTCTAATACTAATTGGTTCAGACTCACTTTCTAAATCGATTGTCTGTCCGTCCGTCGGCCTCGTATTATTGTGTTCAACCTACGAGTCGCAATTTTCGAGATATTTTGGTGGAATTCGGTACACTAATGTGCTCTGGCCGAAACACGACTGCTATAGAAAATGGTTTTGATTGGACCACTATTTCAACCACTTCCTATATAATGCTTTATTGTGAAAAGTCGTTTTATGAATTGCTGTATTAGGCGCAGTGGTGTAGGATATTTAATGAGTGGGCCGTGGTCCACTATAGTGTTTTCATTTGCTTTTATTTATCTATGGAATATTAACTTTCAAACGTATGTCTTGGTAGGTTAAGTATTAACAAAATTACTCGATCCAAAATCCCTTTACGCTGCGAAGTTTTTCCTTTACTTATCCTTATACCTATGACTTCAATTTATGACTTCATTACATACATATGGAATAAATTACGTCTTCAAAGTGAAGCTTAATTAATAAGAATTGCAAAGCGAGTCAGTGCGTGTCTTAAATATGCCCGCGAGGAACAAAAAATATTTTCATTCTCTCTCGACTAATATCGCGGCGTTCAGCTATTCGGCCACTATAAGGTTCATTATTGTTTAAACTTTTGAGATAATTGCCAATGATGGGGCAATATCAAATTCCCAAAGTAGTAATGTCACTTTATTGTTTGACTATCATGATCATAATGAGGAAAGATTCTAGTGGTGATTTTCGAAAAGCGACGTAGTATCATTTTTTGGTTTTTTTTGTTACTATGTTTTTCGTGTATTCTCGTTCTTTTTATTCATTTATTGTTTTGTTCTCATATATACACAGCTATGTATGGACATTTACATATGATGCACATCTATCAGTGTGTGCATGAACAATAAATACATAGACATGCTCTTAGACAACTACATATAGCAGTAGTTTGTTAAGTGAGTGTAAGCGCGTGTTGAAAGCGACATTTTGACTGACACTTTTCTTGCATATTGTTTACTATGGAAACTGAAAGCATTGTCGTAAGTACATATACATATATATATATATATATATATATATATATATGAATTTTTTTGCAGATACCTATACGTACAATATGTGCATTTTCACATGATTGTGTGTACACTTAAGCACATACTTGTTTAAAAAAGAAGGAAAAAAGAAACTATCTCCATCGAAATGACATCCATGTTTGTACAAATACAGCTGCAAATACGTACATGCACGTGTACATATATATATGTTTACAAATTCGTATGTCTCACATGTTTATGCGAGCTCTCACATTAGATATCACTGCTATGTTTTTCTCACATTTTGTTTTCTTTTTATTTTTTTTTTTTTTCATTTTTTTCTCTTTAATGTTTTTTCTTTTTTTATTTCGTTTTCATGCAGATATAGTAAACTTTGCTAACTGTTTGTTGTTGGAAAGTGACGTTTTAGCAACATAGACTTCAGACTTTAGCATATTTTGTTTGTTTTTATTATATTTGTTGTTTGTTTTGTTTACGTTTATACAAACACATTTACTTACACGTTGCACATCCAAGAATTGACAAAAGGAAAAAAAAAAAAAGTAAAATGACAAAACAACAACAACAACTTCGCCTATTAAATAACCGTTTTCCATATTATATGACCGTTGTGACGATAATCTTCATCACAGAAGTTTTTATTAAATTTTTTTATTATTACACATATATATGCATATATAAATGCATATATGTAAATACATTATATGTAAAAAGATATGTAAAGAGAAATATATTGTTGACATTGAATAAAACAGTTTGGTTGATATTGTAATTTATTCGTTAAAAACAAAATAGAAAAAAAATGTACAACAATACTTAGATACATAAGGATTGCATGACGTTCAAAAACACAAATGTTGTTCACTGCATTTATTTTTGTGTGTTTTTATTTATTTTCTATTATATCTCGATTTTAACACCAT
This sequence comes from Glossina pallidipes, assembly GCA_000688715.1. Lineage (NCBI taxonomy): Eukaryota > Metazoa > Arthropoda > Insecta > Diptera > Glossinidae > Glossina > Glossina pallidipes. The sequence continues at coordinate 59,881 of JMRQ01004782.1, read as the reverse complement.
CACTTGTACTTTGATTTGTTGCAAATAATTATTTGAAAAAAAAAAAAAAAACACCAAAACGAAAAAATCAGAAAAATTTGTTAGTAAAGTTAATTGCTTTAATGCACAATATTTTACGTATAATAGAGCTGTCAGTGTCACACCTGTCGTTGTAATCTGTTCACCAGCGTAACATCGCAACATCGTAGAAATATTATCTAACGTGAGCATCTCTAGACACACACGCATTCGTTTACTTGGAAACAAGAGTATTTTTTCTTTTCTTTTTTTTTTCATAACATTTTCTTATGTGTACCGAGAGAAAGAAGTCTACTAAGGTTCTTAAATTCGTCGAATTGGACGTAACCAGTTAACGATGTTGACCTCTTTAGCGACATACTCGCTCGTATACTCATCAAATATAGAGTATGTGTAATATGAAATTGTGTTGTTATGAAACGTCATGACGAACTGACATATATATTTGCTAAAATGCATTACTGTAGCAAACACACATTCGTTACGATGAAATTTTATGAGGAAATCCGACAGGGATGGATGGACAGATTATAAGGTGTATATTCTTCATACTCAGTTAATTGGTTGAAAAGCATTCAGTTTAAGTCTGAGCTTCATTCCCGGAACCTAATATGAAAATGGCGATAATTTGCTTGCAAATCTCCCTGTGCTACTCGCTGCGAAATAAAGTCAAGTATTTGCTTATATCAAGCGGTCTAAATAATTAAAAAAACAAAAAGAAACTTCAAAGACCAAATGAAACGAAAATTACTATCCTAACCTATTACGAACAACACGATAGATCGCTAGATAAATTAAAAGAGGAATATCATGCTAAAAGAAAAGAAAAGAAATTGTGTTCGACTACGACCTAATCTTTCACTATCTACCTATCGTTGGTTTCTAGCATAAGTGTGCTATAAGAATAACATATAATGAAAGCGTACAGATGCCATTGCAATGCAAAAAACATGATTTTTGGCTCGACTTGCGTACGCTCGTACGAATCCATATGATATGCAGACAGTGCAAGTCTTCAAACGAAATGTTTGAATATTTCATGACAACTCGATCAATAGTATATAAGCGGCAGTTGTTGAAGGAACGCTACTTTTTTGGTGAGTTTGCAGGGCTTTCGTCGGTTGCTATCTTGCTTGCTCGCGGCTGAGTGCTGACTTAAGTTTGCTTGAATATGTTGTGATGAGCCTTCTTTCATTCGTTGTCACATATTGCATGAAAAAGTCTTGTTTATTTCGGCTTTACAGAATCTTTCTGCGAGAATGTTGTATTACTTTACGGCGGCTTATTGTTCGAGAATAGACAATAGCGACACTCATGGTCTGTTAGGTAATCGAGTCCTTACGCTTCCATTACACATTATTCTTATAGCACACTTATACTAAAAACGTGTATTTTAATAGGTGGATAGGTGACCATAGCTTCCATCATTCATGCTTGTCAATAATACATGCACTTAACGAGTTACTCCAAACATGATTTTGATCGCAAGCAAGTCTCAACGCATTTTTTTCTGTGCTGTTAGTGGATCTTGGCAACCATGTTCTATAATAAAACGAATATCGAGCGTTTTTATGACTATGCCTTCGGGTTAACAAAATGAATGCGAAATTAAGATAACTAAAGCAAGAAAGTGAGCGATCGCAACTCCAGAATACATCCCTAAGTCTCTTTCTAACTTTTATAATTGATATATAAACAAACATATATAACAGTTTCGCCCTTTTCACATACAACACGCGAAAACTTTAAAAATCTGCATAACTTTATATAAAGCGGAAAGAATCTTGAGAAGATTTTCCCAGTAAAAACCTTTTGAACGTGTGTTGCTCTAGTGTCTCAATTTAAATGAAAAATATAATAAAATATATACAAAATTGTATAAATTAACTAAAATCAAATATCATTATCTTAATACTCATTGCAAATCATATGCTGTGCGCGTTAAGCATGAAAACTTAATTGCATTTAATGTTATTCTAGGAATTTCCTTATCAATGCAAACCGTTTTTATAATTTGTTCATAATTACAAAAAGACTGGTTTCAGTTAATTAGATTTACATGATATTAAATTTTAATTATAGCCTACGGTGTGAATATCAGCGATTACAAGTAATTATTTTTTAAACTCACATTTTGGCGCACACTCTTCCGCTTACATTTCGATGAAGCTCTTTGAAGATCAATCACTTACCTGAACGCGATTAAATGAATAGAAATAGTGAATCGTCCTACAGATCTCAAGACTTTTGTTTATTTTAATTATTCATGTAAGCGGGAAATGTTCATAGGATTCACTGCATAGAAGACTATATTCTCAACTAACTGAGACACTAATAAAAACGATACCTAACGCGCGTAATGTGCATATTTCTAGCAAGTATGAGTTCAGCAAAGCAACCCAACGATTGTATGAGTTTATGTGAACTAAACTCACATTAGCATCCTAACTATCTGTTTCCAGTGACCAGGATTAGTGCAAGATAGATCTGGCTTACATGTTAGAGTTAAACCTATTTGAACTGCATTGAATTGAGTGACCCTTGTCTGGTGAACAAGACAGGCACGGTGAGTGACCTTTGTTACTCAATGAAACCCTACTTAAACAGCTTACAAGCTGGCGAGATAGGTCTGGTTACATTTCCAAACTTATTACTGATCTGGAATACTGCAAAACTGTAACTGCCATAGTAGATGATAATATTGAACAGAAACTTCGTAGTTATCGACTTGACATTTTATTTAGGCCGTTGCCTTGCTGCTGTTTCTGTTTCCCGCGCACATATCAATATATATAGAAAATTGATTAAAAAATATGTAAAAGCATGCGGAGTCGAACCTATTAGGTTAGCCTTAGTCTTCGCTTCGTCCAAAATTTTATCCAAAAATTCTTAAACAGTCTCTCTTGCACTTTTTATTAAGCATTTATTTTGAATACATCCTATGAAGAGAAAGGGAAAACCGATATAAAAACAAAACAAAAAAAAAAACCAATCCAGCAAAAAGCAATCCTATATAGCAGCAGAGTAATGTAAATGAAAACAGAAAATATATTGAAAAAAAAAAAGCGAAAAAGCAAAAATAAATAAGAAAAAAAATGCGCAAAGTATGAGGAAAAATGATTTATTGCCAGCTATGATGGCTATGGTGATGAGGATGATGGTTGGCTGACTAGTTAAACGGTTGGTTTGCAGGTTCCATAATTTCAACTAAAGAGTAGTCTGGCTGGTATACTAAGTAGTTGTGCGCTCTGCCTGACAGAGAGAAGCATGTAAACTGCAGACTTAACGCCGTTCTGCATGTGCATCTATGTTTATATGTTTATACACACAAGTAAATTATTTTTGCGCTAATTATTTATTATAAACAGTCGACCACAAAATTAATTTATTTACCCATAATTGCTATTCAATTACATTCATATCCGCGTTATATATAAATTGGGCTAAATGTTTAAGTTATTCGCGTTTATTCTTGCTTTCACAAGATCTTTCACAGGTGTTACTATCAAATATCATTTTAAATCATTCCAATTAAACCAAATTGCTCGACGTAGTTTGTAGATAGGTTATCTATTTCTTAAGTAGTTTTCATCTTTCAACAACTTTTTATTCTGTTTCTTTAAACATAATATAACGCATCACTCAGGTGTCTTAGTGGTGTGAGAAAAGAGAAAATAGTAGGTAAGTTTTATGCCTTTACCGACTAAGCACTCACTATAGCTTTGACCAAAGTTAACTCTACCACACTGTCCATGTTCGTCGAGGAAAACGTTCATTTCTAAGGTTGTTTGTAAATGTGTATCATATTTTCGGACATGTAGTAAATCAAAATCTAAGCCTCTCAAAATCTAAGAAACGTAAACAACAATTCTCAGATTTTTTTTCTCAAAGGATTTCTGTTCTATAAATACTGTAAGCATTTTAGAAAGTAAGAGTCATGTATATTTTCAATCCCAGCCCGTGCATTTAAGTCTGAATCAGATCTGCGATTAAATTTTTTAAGTTTTGCAAGCTCCGGTGGCAACCAATAAAAAATGGTGCATTGACTTCCAAACGAACAGACATGAATTCATAATCCTAGATCGATGAAGAGCTGTCCGATCGTTTGGAAATCTAATGCTCCGTTGAGTGGATCAGCATAACAATTACGATTGAAATGATGCCAATGATTTATTGCCAGCTTAAGGGTCGCAGTTTTCTGGCTATTTCGAGGTATTCTTTGGGTCGGACCATGCCTTTGCATTGCAAATGCGTCCACAGAACGTCGATCATTTCATATCCATTGTATCATTATGTACATATTTATCATCCGATTTTCAGTTTAATTGTCTTAACAAATCGCAGCGAACTCTTACGCTAGGAAAGGAACCAGAATTAAAGACACGGAATTTTTTATTTGCGGTTATTTTCTCCATTACTGTACAATAAGCGATATAAAATGATCTAAAGTTGAACAGCGTTGAACTGTTCAGTGATGAGGGGAAACTATCAATTATTCTACATATGGAATTTATTTATTTATTCTTTTCATTTGTCGTAAAGTGCGCTTTTTTTATATGCACTCGTATACAACCACATGGATCGTTTATTGTGTGGTGCTACTAATATAAAATAAAGCAACAACTTGTTTAGTTCATCTGACCCATGTTTGAAAAAAAAAAAAAAATAAATAAGAAAGAAAAAAGCAAAACGAAACATATACACACATACGTGTGTAAATATAAACAAATGGTAGTTTTTTCTTACTACTGCCGTTGCTGCTACTACTGCTGATGCTTATGCGGTCGCTATAGATGTTTGTGTTTTTGTTGCTAGCGATTGTTGTATTTAATGCAAGCAGAGATTTTGTAATTGTAATAGTACGGATGATTTCAAGCATCTTAATCAATTTGTTCTCTTTCTCTTATCGACGTACCGTGCCTTACACCACAAAAAAACCATAGCTTTACAGCTCCCTTGGTAGCATTCAGTGTCGGTTAAAGACTAGCTTTAAAATTTTTGCGTCTAATCTCACCTCAAGTTCTTTTTACCGATCTTCTTCTAGTTCTTTTTAGTCAATCGACGAAGTAGAATTTATCGTCACGCCCCTTGCAGCCACAAACCTTGTTATAACTGGAACCACCAGTTGTTTAACTGAATGCCTTACCCCCTCCCCGTTTGTCCAAATTTTCATAGACTGGATGTTTGAGAAATTAAACGTAGCAGTCATTACACATATTATTAAATGTAAAAGATATTTAATTCAACACTTTTCCCTTGCACAAAAGCTGGCAAATTTTTACTAGAAAATAATATTCCATTAGCAACCAATGCGCTCACAGTCCCAATTTCACGAGAGCGGCGAACACAGCTAGGGCCTGTCTTTTGCATCAATGCATTACTTAGATGCAACAAACGATTCTTGCTTTTTTTACGCAGCTCCGCAAACTGCTCTTCGATGTTTTAGTTAACATTTTTTGTTCAAGAATTTGAACGTGAGACCAAAATTGTATCCAAAATTAATTCACCCAAGAGATTCTTTCGTAAAACTATTTACTTTCCCGCATACGGCACGAGAAACAGAACAATGATATCTTGTACATAACATAACATAGGCTAGCTAGGCTCCCCAGCTAGGGACAGCGTAAATATATAGAACATTGAGTAGAGAGTACAGAGCACTCAAGATTCGTCTTAATATAAATGTATATAGTTTGCACTTCTTGGTTTCCTTTTGCTTGCAACATTCGTCAAGTCACATAAATAGATGCTCGTTATTGAGTAAATCATATCACTAAACGTATACACACTTATATATACGAATTGAGATGTACGCATACATTGACAAGACATTAAAAGATTTATGTATGAATCAATTAAACGCGCTAATTAAATTGCAATTATAAGTACAATTTGATTAACATACATTATAGCTAATTAATTATGTTATTATCCAGTGAGACTTGCTACTATCGCACCGAATATACATTTATTGGTGTTTGGTTATTATACGTATTAGTTCTCGTATTATCGGCATTATTCTAATGACATATCTATGCAAATTATTCTTGGCAGGTATTTACTATTGACAGGTTGTGTATGGTTTCTGTAAGTGAAAGAAAAGCTTATTTTTATATACCACGATTGAAAAAAAAAAAATATTGAGCCTTTACGAAATCATTTTACATTCTTTAAGTACACACATATGTTGGTAATATATCCATACTATTATCACAGTATGGGCAGTCCATATCGCGACCTAAAAGATCTATTGTACTAGCGCATGCCTTTAGCCCGACAATTCTAGGATTCTTATCAATCCGGCCGCTTTCTTTGGTCCTGAACATAAAATTCTATCAGCCGTTATGTTCGCTAAACATTTGATCTCTGATTCTGCCGGTGGCCTTCCGTTGGCACAGTATACAATGGGACGTTTCGCTAGTCCCTTGGTAGAGTCTGCTTGAATCGATATCGGAGATACTTATGTTTTTCGCAGATGATACCTAACGTATTTACGATCCGTGCAGAAGTCGCATATATCCGCACACTCTCGCTATTAAAATTAGCTATCGGTTACGAGGCTCAATATTTCTTAGACTATTTATTTTTCAAAACACATTTGAAAATTGAATTTTACGTAAAAGTAAAAATTATGCTAGAAAATGTATTGTGATACTATGTCGCTCACCGTCTATTTAACAAACGCATAAAATACATAAAATTTATTATAAATCTTATACAAGATTTATCGATAATTATTTAAACATTATGCCAAGAAAATTATGTAAATATTCACAAGAAGAAATATAATACAGTCAAGAGAAAAAATTCTCGTGTGGATTTAAAAGATTTGCATTTTTTTTTTTTACTTTTCACACAAAAGACAGCAAATTTAAACATAATACTGTACGCTATATAGTGAGAGGGAGAAAAGTCTTTGTACATATTTTACAAATTTCATAACAATTTCATTGATTCGGTTAGTGTGGAATGAGGCAATAGTCTGTACTCCCTTAAGGCTGACTACGGAGGCTATAATAGGTTCTTTGCAATACCTAGGAGGAAGAGCTACTATATCCAAGGCAATTAAAGTGAAGTGGAAGTGTTATATGTCTTACCACGCCTACTGCACAAAAGTTACTGATTTTTAACGAAAGGCCTACGAACCTTGCAACAAAAATCAAGACATTTTGCCCCCAACAGCCCTTAAATGGCAGATTCTAAGGCAGAAGCATCAGGATCATTTAAAGTAATGTTAAACATTTGCTTTGAAGTCACAAATGAAAAATAATACTGATAGATGGACAGACAGTCGGACTTAATATTTCCTTGAAGCACAAGGTATTATTACGATATAAAAAAAACAGTCGAACGTAAAAAATTTCAAATATCTGCGCGGCATTAGTCTAGAGCTTGTAGTAGCCAAGAAGTGCCGTTTGTCTAATGCCTTGCGAAGGACGAGACTGAAAATGTTGTCAAGCAGTCAATGGGATAGGCTTTTTAATAGGAAACAATTTTGTCTTCTAAAGAATATCTAGCAAGAAATAAATCGTTTTAAGGTCCTTCGCATCCAGTAGGTTCTAAGCACTCAAATAATTTTATCATTATCTGGTTTTATGTTTGTTTCTATTTAAGAAATCAATCTCGAAAATCATACAAATATATCCGTGACGAATGAACGAATTCTAGAGAAAAGTGAAACGCTACGCACTGCATTATCGTAAAAACCGCAAAAATCATTTTGTTGCTCTCTCTTTCTTTTGCATCCAAGATGGCGGACAATTGATAAGGGCGGTGTTTTCTTGCAACCATTACTAAACAAAACGTCACCGCCATAATTGTGAAAGTTTGAATGGATTAGGAAAATTGAGTACAAATTTTTAAAAATACAAGAGAAAGAAATTCTTCGAATTTTAGCGGATTACTGTAAAGAAACTATGGAAAGTTATTCTTATATATGTATAATAAAGTTTCCATTTCTCTCTCATCGTGGGCTGTGATTTAAGCAGTTATCTTCTTCCGCTTCTAACACTAAGAAATTTCCATAAAATTTTTCGGAATCTCGATCGGTGTAAGACTCGACTTGTTGTAGACCTAAGAATTTGTGAACTGCGACCAAAAAGAAAGACCAATATTTAATTCAAATTGTGCGAGTATATAAAATATCGGAAATGTTTTTTTTTTTTCTACATCGATAGCACTGTGGCAGACATATGTGCCAAATAGGTGCCATTAACGTGATTAGTGTTTGAACTGCGCTTGGCTTTGCACGACACAAAAGTACTTTTTCCGATTATTTGTAATATGTGTGTAAGGAGATGATTTTTGACTACCAATCGGTCATGAAACAGATTATTGAGCACATATTGTGCAAAAACTCAGCCAAGACCGAAGAAACCGCTCCAAAGTCGTTTAAAAATACGGGTGATGTGAATACTTTTCTTCGATCAGCTTCATATTATGCACTATGAATTACTTCCGCCGGGCCAAACTGTTAATAAGAAATATTATTTGATTTTGAGGATTACTTTAAAGGCGACGAAATAGATTTAGAAAGATAATGAATAGATTTCAAGAAGAAAAAATTAAATCGGCCTTAGTTTTTGGACACAAGGTATTTTAAAATAAATTTTTTCAAATAATGTCGCACCTTTGCGAATATGAATGCTATAGCACTGGAATGTTTAAAATCATAAGTTATTCATTTCATTTTACAATAATTTGTCGAAAAAATCGTCAATGTTGTAGCATTCATTGCATATTCAATAGGATGTTTTGATTATTCCTTCCTCACAGCATATTTCTAATCCGACTTCAAATAACGCCATTGCTTCTTTGTTTTTACAGCTCACTGAAAGATGGATCAAGCGTATTTCCCTGAACGTCTACGTTAAAGGCACGGAATAATAACAATCGTGAGAACTATGAACAATGGTAAGTACCTCTTATGCATTTTAGCGAACACAACCGCAACTTTTACGCGAAATATAAATCAAATATAGATAAAAGTATGAAATTTTAGATCCATAGACCTACTCAAAAACTACAAAAAAAATTAAGCAACGACGTCTATTCAAACACTACCTTAGGACAATAACAGCTTTTTCAAAGCTATCCTATACCTCTAACATGATTGCTTTGAGTTTTAGTTGATAGAATTCCTTTTTAAATTGCAATTTAACAGAAATATTGATCAGCAAAAAACCAAAACACTACATCCACTTAGGGAAGGGCCCTGTTATCCCTCTTTTAAAGAAAATATGCCAAACTTAATTATTGGATTGTTCAGAAAGTCATTTGTAATGAAAATGAAAGATTAAAGCGCTTCACGTAATCATGGTCTGAGGTCTGAAAGACCTCATGAATTGAGTTTTACGACGGTTCGCTTCAGTTAACGCCTTTTGCTTTGTCGTTATTAGTTTCGACTGACAATATGTAAGTGCGAATTTGCCTGTGAGAAAATGCAATTACAGTCTTTAAAAAAAAAAAAAAAAAAATGAAATGACTTTTTGAACAACCCTTCAGTTTCTTGGTAATTATGGGAATTGTTTTTGATAGAAGTTCATTGGATATTTCTCCTCTAATGTGAGACACAAATTATGATTTCAACGTAGAAATCGCAAGTCTTCATTTAGAATAAGAACTATGACGAACGGAGGAAGTAAAGATTCTGCGCTAAGGTCGATAAAATTATTCTTTTTTAATTCTTATGTTAAATAATGTCATTGCACATTGTTTATAGGAATTGTTTGCCTGCACTATTCCATCTCGGATTTTTTTTCGATTTGTTTTTTTTTAATTCTTCTTAAGTTTCGATTCTATTGTGATTCGGTTCTATTGGGTCGAAGGGTCGTTAGAGGAAGTCGAAAGTGAGTCCATTAGAAAGTTCTTTTTGTAGGAAATTCGATACATTTGCAGATACATTTTATGTCTAAAATATCGAGCAAAGCATGTTAAGCCATAACACAATAAATTCTGCAATTACTAACTCTTTTCTCAGCGCTTACGTAGCGATTTTCGAGCAAAATAGATTTATTTAACCAATACGAGAAATGAAATGACGAAAAGAGATTATGGAGCAGAATTTACTTTATTTCATCGATTCAGTGTTTGAAAGCAAACGTTCAATAATCGTGAATACTTTGCACCATTTCTGTGTGCTTTGGTTTACGAAAAAGCAGAGTTAGCGATGGCTTTTTGGAACATTCTTAATACGTTAGCGAACAATATAATATTTAAGTAAATTCTCTTAGATCTCCTAATTAGTTAATTGTATCGACTGCTTCCGCGATACACTCGTATATTCGCCAAAACACAAAGTGTAAGGTCGAATTGATAAAATGACAAAAATATTTTCTAAAATACATTAATATGGCAAACACGATCATAATAATAAAATGTGATGGGTAAAAGGAGGGATGGACGGATGATGATGTATGTATTCGTCGTGCACAGTTAACTGGTTAACCGATTCCGAGACTAAATTACATAAATAGCTCTGATAGATCAATAAATAGTTTTAAATCATTCAAAGAAAACGAGAAACTTTACCGACTGCTTTACCGCGGGCGTTTCAATTAACTAATTCTCGCTACTGAACACATTCTGACATCAAATTGCAATAAACAAGAAGTATACTTAAATTGCTTCCCATAAAGATCGGAAATTATTTTAAAACATTAAGCAGAATTCTGCCGTGTAACGAGAGAGAAAAATGGACGATTACTCTAATGCCAGCGGGCTGATTAATAAGTTTGAGGCACTTTTTCATTATCATTTTCTTTTTTTTCGCGATTTGGAAGTGTGACCTTACCTTAGGTTGGTGAATTGATTGATATTCAGCAGTAGATATATTCGTGGAGAACAATTTCTTTATCTAGCGTTGGAAAGTTTAAAATACTCTTCGTTCAGAAGATATGATTTCGTATTATTCTTTTTGTTTTGTTTTAAATTAATATCACAATATTTTGAAGATTTTATTCAAAATTTACAAATAATTTAATTAAAATTTTCATTTGGTTGATTATTTTTTAATATTTACAGTTTTGAAGGAATTTTTCTTCTTTTTTCTTTTATTTACACGATATTCTTATGGAATTCCGATAAATGTATTTATTTTTAAAATTTCGATAGAATTTTTTATAAATAGGAAATAAAATTGTGAAGATTTGCACGGTAATAATTTGATGAAGCTTAAGAACGATGAGAAACGTAGAATAAAGCACAACAACAATAAGATGCGAAAGCAAATATAAATTTCGATGTTGACGCGAAAATTTTCGTTTTCTACCCATAAACAATTTATTTCAAAAAAGAAAGAGAAAACAAAAAGGAACAAAAAACTTTTAAAGATAATTGAAACTTTTTTTTAATGTTTATTGTAAGTTATCACTGCGCTCCTATGATAATAACAATGACGATGATGGTGGCAAAAGGTATTTGACGCTCGCTTGTCTTATTTCCTTTATTTTTGTTTGTGATTTCGTTTTTTTATCACTTCGAAAAAAGAAAACAAGAACCAAAAAAACTGCTGCGGGTCATTTAAAGTTTATCAGTGCGTATGCGGATTTCAGCAGACGACGAAGCAACAGCGGCTTGAGATGATACTTTGAACAAGGCCGTGTATAGTTTTTGGGCAACATTGTAGTCGCCTCAATAGAGCATCAAGTGTTGTTGTTGTTGGTGACATTTTTCATGAATTATTTATTAATTTATTTATTTATGTTTTTTTTTTTTTGGTCTGGCTTCACACAATTGAATTTAAACGAGTTCAAGGTCAGCTTTGATAAGAATTTAAAATTTAAATTTTACTTTTTGATAGAATTTTTATAAATCTGTGACGATTGATTGTCTTTTCTTTTACACTTGGACAAAAGCTCTATTTGATATTTTTTTTTTTTCTTAACAGATATTTAAAATTAATTTAGCAAATAAAATTAGTTCTTTGGTTATGAAAAATTCAGTTTTCTTCGTATTTTCCAAAACATTTTCACATTTTTATTAAAAATTTTCCTTCGGTTTGTTTTTCTTTTTTAATCTATTCACTTTAGTTCGGAATTGTTTTTCATTTTAATGCAAATTTTTATTTATTTATTTATTTTTTTGATAACTAAGCTCCGAGGGAAAAATGTGTTAAAAATTAAAGTTTAAAAATTATAAAACGAGAAGTACAATTAAATATATATTTTTTTTTCTTGAATTAATACAACCGGGAGGGGGACTTAAGCGTTTTGAAATACTACACGTCTATTAAACACGTTCATTCAAAAACAACTAAACAAACGCGCTAACAGTGAATTCACAACGAACCTCAATACTTGTAAACATTCCAATAAATCTATTTCGCATGTTGCTCCAGTCAACACATACACTCTGGCAACATTTGTTGCTGGTTTACTGGGAAAATGATGAATTACTTAAGGAAATATATGTAAATAAAAAGAAAAAGAAACTAGAAATGCCAAACACACAGCAAAACGCACACAGAGAACAAAAATGTTTTCAATTCTAGTTGGAAATCATTTGTTTTGTTTACTTCGAAGCATTTCGGCAACACGTTGACTTCATACGCTGTTGCAATGTTGTTTGTTCTCATGGAAATGTTGCAATGGAAATGTGTGTGTATATATATATATATATATATATATATATTTATATACAATTTAACTAACATAAAGCAGATATATTGAATTTATAGCAACATTTCAATTTTGTTTTTCTTTTCATTGTCTTTCTTGCTTTTTTGTATTTAATTGGCGGTGTTTATTGTTTGCCTCAAATACACACATGTGTGTGCCACCTATGCTTACTTACTGGATATATTTTCTCGGTTTTCCAGTTTGCGTGAATGGTAAACAAAGCTTATTATACCGTTTGAACATTTCAGCCAAACAGAATTGATTTGAAATCTGGCCTATGTTATTTATACAGAAAAACCATAGAAGAACTATACTTTTTAACTTTGTTACCAGAAAAACGATAGAAGAACTATACTTTTTAACTTTGTTAACAGAAAAACGATAGAAGAACTATACTTTTTAACTTTGTTACCAGAAAAACGATAGAAGAACTATACTTTTTAACTTTGTTACCAGAAAAACGATAGAAGAACTATACTTTCTCAATCTCGTAACAGAAAAATGATAGAAAAACTATACTTTCTCAATGTTATGGTAGGAACATACTGATTAGTCTACGAAAATGAAATGAAGTTTACAAGGAACAGATCGACGTAAAAGTCGATATAAGGTGAAATTTCCTGTTCGTAAAAAGAAATTTTATTACACATGCCAAGCCGCCATCAATTCAAATAGATTTTATCAACCGTTGATATGTCAATAGACCTATGAAAAGAATTTCCATCGCACTCTCTGCCCATAAAAATCAAGTTGCGATTTCTTTATCAAAATATAATAAAATTTCCCCGCTTTTTCCTGTTTTTTCCGGGGGTTGGATAAACCTAGAGATGATGTTCAATGTCGGAAATCCTTTTATACACTTTGGTTGACTGGTTAAATGTTTTTAAATTGTCTCACTTTTGTCAGTGAGTAATAAAACCAACCACGCAGTCCACATTCCCTACTCATGTAACACGGTGACGTTGGGATAGAACAGACGAGAGACAAGGAAGGCGGAGATAGTCGTCACAACCTAGTGGATGTTATGCCCTTACCGACTAAGCACTCGATATAGCTACGACCAAGGCAGACTCTACCATGCTTGAGATTTGAAGACGCGAATGCTAACTTGGTACTCGGAACATTTACGTCAACGAGCGCACGATCAGGAAGACTAGATCATTTCAAAGTTCTAGACTAAATAAAAATTCAAAATTCTAGACTAATAGAAAATCCTGCTGTTAGGAAAAATCATCTGTCACTTACGTATATAAAGATTAAAGTTGTTAAACTGAACACTAACGACTTGATGAAAAGAAAGTTTAAAACGAATATGCACATTCTGTTATCCATCGAAGTAAGCGGGCTCTTCATCCTTTAAAATACAGCTTGCGAAAGTGTTACGTCTTTAACGAAGAAAGAAAAAGTACTCAAACGTTTTCTATAAGAAACTTTGTTTTATGGCTTCCACAAGAAATATAAAACATGTATCCGCCTGCAGTTCGCCTAACTTTCACTGTATTAGGTTTCCCTCCACCACTGTTACCTAACGAATGTTACTATAAGTTGTTTAAATTCAACAGCAAATACTGTAAAGAATCGTTACTAATGATAATATAAAATGATAGCGTGTATCTGAAATTCGTTTTTGTTGAAATGGAATTTTTTGCTTTTGTTTTTTTGGTGACTTGAAAAGAATTTAAGAAGAAAACAACTTTAGTTTAGTATGTAGCACGTGTTTTTATTCATTCATATATATATGTATAATTCTGTGCTTTTTATGCTTCAAATTTTATATACATATTTATGTATATATATGTGCTAATATCGCATGCGTGTAAGTATGTTTGAATGAGTTTACTTTGTTTGTATAATGAAAAGTGATAATGAAGGGATTCTTTTGGCCCTTGTGACACTTTCGCTTGTAACAATTCTTTGTTTTTTTTTTTTAGTTTGGAAAAAGTCTTTTCTTGTAGTTGTTGATTAAAAGGTTCATTTGTAGCGGTATGATTGACTTCTAAGAAACGTAAAGTTTTTTATATATAAACTTTGACTAGAAGTTTTGACTCTTAACTCTTCTTTTAAACATCTTTTCTTGCTGTCTTTATCTAAATTATTTATTGAATCAAGCAGGAATCTTGAGTTCATAACCACAAATGATTTATAATAGAGTGGTTAGAGAAGATGGTAGATCCTACTTTGCTTTGGTAAAGCTTTTCATTTTTTACGTTATGAGCTTGCAGAACTTTACATGATATGGACACTGTAGGACTTTCAATGAATTAAAAAATTCTTCGCATGAAAGAAAAACGAAAACTGAAAAACATGAGTTCGTAATTAACTTACATGCGATGAATTTTTATAATATTTTGTGAGAGCAACCTTAATGGAAACGAATACCTGTGTAAGTTTTACCTCGGTGATGAATTTAATCATAGAGGCTATTCTAGCTTTGAGGGAATCCGATCAAAATGCTATATTCAGGCATCAAGTATCAATGCCGCGAACGAACTGACAAACTAGCAACGCAAAATGTCTTAATCTTTGTAGAAAATTTAGTTGCCCAAGATATTTAAAACCTGTGGATCTCATACAGCTTTCACAGAGTTATTCACGCCTTCAGGTTTTAAACCGAATTTGGTATATGCTTCATCCCTCCGTTAGTCCATCACGAGAATCAATTCCAATTCACTGCTTTCTTTATTCTGATTTAGGCAGACGCTTTGAGTTTCCCAACCGAGTTAACTAAATGCTTCGTCCGTCCGTCTGACAGTCCGCCACGCTTCAAAACTACTTAACTATATACTTCGCCCATACATCGGTCCTTCAGTTTGTCCGTTACATTTTGAAATTTCACAAAGATCAGCAATTGAGATATGAAGCCGAACCTTGAACTACATATACTTGATCTCTTTTAGAGATCCACTTTAAAAATTTCCGGGAATACCACAACACTCGCCTTAAAAAGAAAAAACAAGACATGAAAAGAACGAAGAAGAAACATCGGGGGGCTTGCATCGAATAATAAATGCGAGAGAGGTTGCCGTCGGCTTATTTACACACAGCCCAGGGTAGGTTGAAGATGATTTACATCAAAACGTTTGTACTCGTTTTCATTTGACCTTCTAGTTCGACAGTTTCTGTTTATATAAAATATCATCAGTATAGTGTTCAATGGAATAATGCCTTAATAGTAACTGCTTCCGGAAGATACAAGGTATGATAACTCTTTGTCCGTAGTATAGCAACGGTAAGCGAGCATAATTGAAAGCATGAACATGCAACAATTATCTCACTTTAACTAAAACAAATACTGGAACCCCTTTTTCTCTGAATGAATTCACATTTAATAACTTTTTATGAAAGTTGTTGTCTTACAACAAAAAAGAAAAAAGTAAAAAAATTAAAAATAAAAATAAACCAACATTTAAATAACAATGAAAAGGAAAAACTATGCCGACATTGTACTAAAAATTCATTACCATAGTAACAATAACAACGTTAAGGGAACAACAACAGTGGAGTGGCAACAGCAACCCGAAAAAAACGAAAAAAAAAAACGCAATAGCAACACAAACTAATGAATTGAAAACGTACATGTAGCATATTAAAGATTTATGGGCTGTTTTTTGTACGTTGAAAATACCAACAACAGAACGAACGACGGTTTGTACAACCAGCCGCTGGAGAATGTGTACGTATGTATGTAAATGACACAATTCGTTTTTCTCTTAAAAATGAAAATTCAACTGGAAAAAAAGAAAAAAACCGTTCAGTTGCATATAATGTTGTTGTTTTTCAATTGAAAGTGAGAAGCATAGAAAAGTGGTTGTCGAATCTTACGCCACGCAGCAACGGTCAGCTTATTAAGCGAATTCCATATTTTTTTTTTCTAAAGCAAGCAAGAAAAAAATCATTCAGCATCAGCCAGCAGCAACACCATCACAACACATTTCAAATTGATAAGCATGTACTTTTTCTATCTCTTTCTATTTTCTTCACTTTCTTTTTCTTTCTTTTCTTCTCTCTTTCTCTCACTCTGCCACACATAAGGCATTAACAACTCTATTATATGCAGCAATAATGGGTTGGTTGACATCTCATTGTAATGCTTAATGTTCATGAGAGATTTGTAGTATGTAGTTATGATTTATGTATATATCAGAGAGTTATTTTATGCATATATCGTTTCAACCGCTCTCACTCAAAATGTATGTATAGACATACAAATTTATAAGAATAATTAAAGTCAAGTTTTCTAAATTTTAAATGGTGTTAATTGTGTGAAGCAATAAATTAAATGAGAAAAATAAAAAAAAAAGCCCATAATATGTTTGTCTTAATCAGCATTTATTGTGCCCACCTAACCTAACTAGAATTGTGTACACGTGTTTGTGTAAATATTTATTATCTTATCTTTTATTGTGAGGAAATACGCAATTCACAATAACTTTGATGATGTTATTATTAAATTTACGTCCATATATATAAGAACATTGTTTCAGCTCTTAGGATACCACCTGCAATTGTGCACGAAAACAATTTTTCTTCTCTTTACTCCACTAAACATTTTAGGAGGATAAGCGAATTTGTTATATTTTCCGTAGGTAAAAATAAACCGAAACTTTTAGGCACCGATTTACAACTGTGTGGCAGATGGTCAGTCAATTCCAAATTTTCGTCGGCGTCGAGCGTTGTTACTATACATGATGAGGCAAGGGTATATTCATATCGCATAAACGTTTGCAACGGCCAGAAGTCGGCCTTAAAAACCTGACAGAGTATATACATTATTAATGACAATAAAATTCAACTTAAGCAAATGCGTCTGTCCGCCTATGTTATGCCAGTTAAACATTCTTCTGACCGCAAAAATGAAGCTACCCTAGTTCAGCTTGAGCGGAAAAATTGGAAGTTCTTGCAAGTAGCTTGGTATTGAAAACGGGCCCAAATGCTTGAAGGAGACGCCCGCAGTAAACGAAAAACAGGAGAAAACCTCCATTTTCCAAAAAGAAGAAAGAACTGTTTCTTCGCTCGTTACTCACAAACTGCGCCAGATGAACCAGCGCCAATTGAGCGCATATTGTAGAACGCATAGAACGTCGTAGGATCTGTACAAAAAATCGAATACTTAATTTGATATTGTGTCATAAATGCATTTTTTTTTCGAAACGTCTGACAGAAGCACGGTCGAAAAGCCCCATAAAGTATATAAATTCGAAAGTTTGAAAATCGTAGTGCATGTATCTGTTGTAGTTTATGCATAACGGCTTGTCTAGTTTCTTGCAAAACTATAGTAATTCATTGTTTCGATGAGCTTTAAGCGAATCAAATTTTGTCCCATTGCTAAAATTTTTCACCAAAGAATTTCAATAAAAGACATAAAGATGGGCAGACCCATTCGGTTCATATTTAATGAAGTTTTTTTATTATATTTTGCACTATGCCGGGACACGGGAAGATGAAAAACATATGCATTAAGTCTTTGTTAAGATCTTTAATGATCTCTGTGTTTTCACATAATTACAATTTGCCTTAATAGTCAGCCCTATGCCTAAAGAATAATATGTAAAAATGGTATCGAATCAAAATGCAAGGACAAGATCGGAGACGATTAAGCTGGAAAAATTTAATTTTACAAATTTAAAATATCTTTGGTTACCCATGGTAAGCTTTGGCGCAACGAATATATTGGCATGTAATACTTTTTGGTAGTTAGGGCTTACACCAAAAAGTACATTTTGGTTTTACGCGATACATAAAATAGGTCATGGCCAACCGTAGGAGGCCTGTCTATATTCGTCCTATATATCACTTAGTACCTATGCGTATGTTACAAAATTATTGACAAAATAAATACTCTCGACTTTTCGATCGGCAACTACGTAGTAATACATGCGGCATAACTGAACATCTATGTAAAGTAATAATGCGGGCTCAAGGCGAGTTGAACAATAATTTGAAAATTGTCTCATCAACACATACGCGTAGCCAGTGTAGCCAGTCATCTATTCATATCTCTTCGTCTCGTTCCTTCGCAATTGCAATCCTATGGCTTATAGCGTCCATTTGTTTTGAGTTAATTAAATATAAAACGGCATCTGCTTCAGAAACATTTAACATCCATTAAGCAGGCAATTCGTTTAATTGTTAGGCAGCAACAGCCGCAACGTACCATAATAATAAGAAAATGTCAATCTTTATCGAACAATATCCTGATGAGTGCACAATAGATATAAACATCTTCCCCTTTGAAAAGAAAACCAAATTATAGTACAGTAATAATGGGAGGCGGGGGAGCAGACAAGGTTTATGAGCTGAAATTATGTAAACCGCATTAACAAAATATGAATGAAAGCCTATTAGGGCACTACGCAGTATATGTATGTGCCAAAGTCAAGGTGTTGCGCTACTTTAGCGTTTAGTGGTCATTCGATTCTCGAATGTTGAAATTTGTACTATGGATTTTTGTTGCCGTTCATGGTTTTTGTTTCTCTTTTTTTTTGTAGTTGAAAGTAAAATATAAAATATCGAAAGTCTGTCCATCTCATACAATCCATTCCGTTGTCCGTCTATCGTAGTAACCAAAAACGGGAAAAAAA
Source organism: Glossina pallidipes (assembly GCA_000688715.1). Taxonomy (NCBI): domain Eukaryota; kingdom Metazoa; phylum Arthropoda; class Insecta; order Diptera; family Glossinidae; genus Glossina; species Glossina pallidipes. Next base: position 40,665 of record JMRQ01004782.1, on the reverse strand, counting down.
AGAGAAAAATTCCAAATCACATTCGAGTTGGTTTCAGTATTGAACGGCGAAATGAAATGGTCATAAATCAAAATGGTAGGACGGACGTAAAGTCTCACATACCTCACATGTACATACGATCAAACATATTCACATTCAAAAGGGACCTAAAACTTGTGTGTATACGTCGAGAATCAGGCAAAAGAACTGTTTGTGTGTGTGATTCGGTTTGCTTTGCTTTTTTGTTTTTTTGTTCTTTTTTTTTTACTCACGGGAAATGAAATTGTTAAGGGTACAACAGGGAGACAGGGCAACTACATATTCGACAAAGCGAGAGGAAAAGGGTGAGTGTAGCTGGCAGGCCCAACAACACGAATCAAATACAAAACAAGAACAATATCGCAGGGCAACGAAAAATACGAAAAACAAGTACAAAAATAACAGCAAAATGTATGAACACGAACAAATGTAGAAACAAATGAAATGACGACGGGTTGACTGCTGTCAAAAGAACAAACATGGGCGCACATCACAGCCTAGCACGACACACAATACACTTATACAAAAGTATGGGCTCTGGTTAAAAAAAGGCAAACCAACTGGGTTTTAACATTAGCCGCGCGGGGGCATAAAGTATTTAATGCGCTACCACCGCCGCACCATTACCGCTATAGGAAATTCAATGAAACGCATAAAAACAATCAACAAAAGCGATACAAGAAAAAAATAATAATAAACGCAAACTTAGAGAGAAACACACAAATATGTTATCAACGAAATCTTCTCCCTTTTCCCTTTAAAAAGCGTTGCAACAGAAATTATTTCAGTGTAAATTTCATCATTGTAATCAACGCCAAAGTTTTATACGTAAAAATCTTTTGATGTAAAAAAAAAACAACAACAACAACTCGTGTTTATACTTACGCTTTATGATATTATGCTGACATGCAACGTTAATTTAAATAAATATCCTAAGCAATTTTGCTTACAAAATTTTAACAAAATTTGAAGATGAAGCTCCCAAAGTTTTCGGATTTTGATATACAAAAGCAGATCAAGTTGGAAAACCACTCGATTTTTGGTGCAAAATACACACTTTACACTCCTGTTTATTTTTTTTGGGAAGCAAAGGTTTAATCGAAATCATCTGGAAACATACTTGTCACCTTCAGCTTCCCTTCCGACAAGAATCAAATTTTTGAACTTAAACGGCTTCTTAGTTGAATTGAAGCTGAAATGGTCCTGTTAGCGAATCGTTTAGGTCTTAAATATATCAACTAAGACTCAATTAAAAACTATTTCAGAACCAAAGTGAATATATTCAGGATAAAGCGAACGCGTTTCAGGACCACACGAAGATATACATGAAATGACAATATTATTGAGGTGAAAAGGCGTTACTCCACTTGTTCCTCGGGCAATGTCAGAGTACTTGAATTCTCTTTTTTTTTGCTTTTTTAGCATTCTATATGGCAAGTGTGATTGACTCGACAAGTGAAATTTCACAATTCGCGATAATTAACATGAGCTTCAGCTAAGCAAAACATTCAAAAATATGTAAAATGTTTTGAATTATTTACGAGTCTTGTCAGACTTTGAATTGCATTATGTTCCGGACATTTCTACGTTCGGAGAGTAAACAGAAATAGCATTTGGCATGGGCTCGATCAAGAGAAAGTTCAAAGCCTCAGTTAATGGACATTTAAGATTAACCTAAAAAGGCATACGTTGTTTCAATTCTTTCCAAACGAGGGAGTAAGAGTCAAAATATTCAAGTGAAGTGAATTTCAAATCACCCATAGATTTCAATATATACTTCTTTCCGATAGCGACTTGCATATAAAACATGATACGAAAATAGAAAATGAAAATAACGTAAAAATAACACATCATAGTGTAAATTGAAATGTTTTCTAAAGACAACCACTTTGACAATAGCTGCCGCCTGAACAGCAGCAACTGTACAAAAAAACATTGATTAAAACAGTTTAACCAAAAAAATGAAAAATCATGTATCATCCATACTTATGTAAGCCCATATATGTGTATATCACACACTCAAAATGTCTAGAATATCGGCAGCAGCAACAAAATATTCGGAATAACAGGAATAATGTTGAAAGAAAGAAAAAAACAAAATTCTAAATACAAGCGTGCATGTAACAGAAACCGTCTTTGTTCGCAATTTGTTCAAGTGATGTTTTTTTCTCCTTTTTTTTCCTTTTTGAAAATCCAAATCTTGTAACGAAAGCGTAGTTCTTATTTCATCTTTTTTGCAGCGGCGATAGTCTTGCAAACAAAAAACAAAAAAAAGGACCATAAAAGCTAAAAAACATTTTCGTTAAGCATGGAGACAGAGCAAGTTGCTTTGACCTGTCTTTCGATATTAAAATTTTTTACATTTGACATGACTTGACATTTCAGGCTATACGTGACACTTGCTTGAAACAGAGAACGTCAACAGCACAGCAAGTATTATAAAATGCAACATAGCATCATAAGGTGTAACGTTTACAGTCTCTTTTTTCTTTCTTTTTTTACAATCCTTCAAAAATTTGTAGCAAAAACAATTTTCATTCAATTCTAAATTGCACTTAGATGCACGGTTAAGAACTAAACTGCAGGAAGAATAAATTCCTAATGTTGTGTAATGTTACGTTTTGGTATCGAACAAAAAGACACAAACAAAAAATTATTACCAGTTAAAACACTATAACCGGATAAGGCCAACTATTAAATATCGTATCCCTTGTCAAGCCTAGTAGCACTCTCCAGTTATTTTCGTCATAAAACATCAAGAATTATACCCTGTTGCTACGTGAAGACTTGTGTTCCTTTTCCCTTTTCTTCTCTTCGTCTGAGTAGCTGAGTAGGTAAGGATCGCTAGTACCAACCCAATGTTTTGCAGGCTCAAATTTCACTGCGGTAGAGTTTAGTTCAGCCGGTGAGCGCACTCCCCCTAGTTTGCGGCCACTATCTTTTTATCCCCTTCTCTTTCCTCACTTCTTTATGACCGTCACCGTGTTGCACCTAGAGGGGACAACATCGCTTGAGTTTTTGTCATATTAAAAAAATATTTTCTTTCAGAAATTTTCTAAAAGAATTGATTCAAAAAATTGCACCTTCATATCCAAATTTTATCTATTTTTATGCAAAAATTTTATGTTTTGAAATGTTCGTGCTTCTCTTCCCTGTAGCGGCATTTCCAGCGTTTCATAAAATCCTAAGTAATTCAGTATTTACTACCGTCTGTCCTTGGGCCTAAATGTGTCATATCGACAAAATATCTCGAAAATTTAGATAAAAACTTGGAAAAAAACATATTAGCTAAGTAGATGTAATAGAAGAATATATTAGCGGACAAACTAACAGTAATGCTTAAATCGTCTCAGAGAATGAACATGAATCGACTATTTTAAGCCCTCGCGGTTGATGCATACGTCATTACCATAAGTTGTGTAGGCTATGAAAATAGGAAACCCTTGTATATACATATATATGAGATAAGCTATGTTAACTATGGTTTGCAACAAACCATGACAAACAAGGCTTTTCGCTGTACTGGTCTACAAAATGTTAGAAAAGAAGTTTTCCTAAAAACAATAAAGAAGAGAAAGGACTGGCAAGAAATATTCTCGTTCTTTACGAAAAAGTTACCAATTTTTTTGCGAGAGCATACATATACAATATACATAAGAGAGGTTTTCGTATTTCTATATAAAAATCCCTCCCTATCTGAGGAAAAATACTATTTTTTTCAAAGCTTAATTCAAGAAACTTTCGAATTGAGAGACGAGATGTATCTCCCAGAAAGAATATGAAACGGCTTTTGCCGGAGTGACTATGCACACAGTGCGCAATATTAAATTATAAAGTGATTGAGCAACATCTGTCTGTCTGGCCTTATGATTGTATGTTTATTCTTGGTGCACTCACATTCACATAGCAATCCCAATTCTATTTTACCCATACACTCTTCATTCCTGCGCATGTATCCGCATTGAAGATGGGCGCGTTGGGCCGCAAAGCAGTACTGCACACAGATATTGCTTATTTCGAAACATGGCTAAGAAGCCATAAAAGCTTTAATATTTACTGAAGGCATTTCCCGGTGAAAATAAAATGTTGACTAAAAGACACATCCATCATTGGAAAATGTTGCACTCCAGTAATTTATTCGCTTGGTAGTGGATATCAAAGATTCGGTTCTGTGAATATATTTCTATCTATATATATATCCAACATATATGCCTTTTGTGAATAACTTTCAGCATTTATTAGCTAAAATATCTATAAAAGAAATTTCGATCTTAGGTGAACTCATTTCTCTAACTATTATATAGGGACCTTGCAGCACAGACATAGTTTATAATCCAAATATCTACGTAGTACTTAAAAGGTGATGGAGTCTTTCTCTTTCATATTGATTTAAAAAAGTTAAAAATGGTCGATAGAAGAAATATTCTCAAGTAAAAAAAATCCACCACCAAAAATGCACACAGACATACCCACGCGTTAGATACATGCGTACATCAAAGTGATGGCTGGCTGTCAGATGTGTTTGTCAAATTTTTAGAACAAATCAAATAATCTTGTGAATGTCAAACGTACAAACCTTTGCTACAATGTGTGAATACACACCCCTATGCCTATCCCTATGCCTATGCATGTTTATGTGCACGTAATGCGATAGAAAGTAATGGACTGAGAAAGGCAAACAACAGTGAAGTTTTTATGTTTTTGGTGTTATGTGTGGAGGTTCGCAAAGCACACACACACACACAATTTCTGCATGTCTGACGAAACTTTTCATTTCCGCTTTATGCTTTCAAATGCAGATTAATATCCGTTATGTTTTTTTTTTTGCTATATTTATAATAGAATCATACACATACATGCACACTACATCTAAGTGAAATTCTGCTCTATTTGTAGGATAGATATTCAGTAAGTTTTACATTTCCGTAAAAAGTTTCAAAAGCAAATGGGAGAAAAAATGTGAGTTTAAACATCCTTTCGGTTAAAATATCCACTTATTAGATAGATCCAATGCTTCTATATATGTCTAACCGAATACATATGCAAAATAAATTCATATTAATTTTAATCTCTAAACTTCCTTTAAATTTTGCACAAAAGAAATTTTTTTTTTGAACAAATTAATATTCAAAATAACTCGGATCAATATCATTTTTAAAATGGAAAGGCGCTTTTTTCTTAGCCAAAACATTTATCTATTTACTATTGTGGCTTGAGATTGAGAAGCTCGCTCAGCTTTACTTCACTTAAAGGAAAAATGTGTAATGATCAGGAGATCTTATATAGTTGTAGTAGTTGGACTTTTTAATAACTATTTTTATATCTATACTAAAGTGCAGGCTCTTATCTAAATGACTATTTTAGACGATGCAAGTGAAGCTTACCATGATTTGTATGATAAAATTACCAAGAAATGTTTTGCAGTTACCTGAAAGTAGAGAACAAATTTCAAAATTTAAATATCACTTTGAACGTAAAATCGGGTAAAAGCGCGTTGAAGCACTTTCCGATTTAAAAACATGTAAAGAGTTTTATATGCATTCCAACTAATTCCTCTCACCATACCTTTTCCTTAGCAAAACGACGAAACTCTTGTTGCGTCTGCCCATATAGCCCTGGGATCTTGTTCTATTATATCATTCCATCCAATAGTTGCCAAACGTGGTGTCTCGGGGGAATCAAGAAGGTACATTTGACAAGCTTTATTTTTCTGAAGGATAGTTAGACATATGTGGCTAAATTAAATCACAATCTCAATCTCTACAACGAGGCAAATCGACTACTTTCGAATGTTATAGATAAGCCATATATCGATCAATTTACTGGGAATAAATGGAATTTTCGAGCTTCTGTTTCAAAAGTGCTTTGATTTTCTTTGAGGCAGAATTTATTAATACTTCACTTTATTAATAAATAAACTTTACGGAGTAAAAACTCAATCTCTTAGGTGTTTCCGTCCATCTCTACAAAATAAAAATAATTTCCGTGAGATTACAATCACTCGATAGCTTTTGTGTGTCTAAACTAAAAATACATTCTTTCAAAACTATATTCCGCTTGAGTGCAGTAAGACAACAGCTGTCATAATTTTGGAAAAAAAAAAAATAAAAAAAATCCGCTTTGATGTAGAAGCGGTAAAAGTAATTCTTGAAAAAATTGGGTACAAAAGAAAATGTTGTTCTGGAAAGAAATCTTGGATATTTCGCTAAGCAGACTCTTTGCGGCCGATTTGCTACAAAGAAAGAAGAGATAGCAAATATGACCAATGGGCAAAAGATTGTAGGAGTTTTGGTACGAATAACACCATATAATGGAAAAGAATTTGAAGAGTATATGAAAAGCATCGTTAAAATGGATAAAATGACATTTCCAACGCTTGGAAAATCGTTCGTTTCCAGGGAAATATTTTTGACAATGAAGTATCTGGACTTGGAAATATGTAGTGAGCAAGTAATGAACTTATTATCGAAAACTGGCCCGCTTCAGATACGGGAGAATGCAAAAAGAGTTATTTTAAGTGGTTTATCTTTAACTCCAATGTATAGCGTCAAGGAATTGCTTGAATTATTGACACTGGGCAATTCCAGTCGCACGCAGCAAACAACCGATATTAGTGCTGCAAGTTCCTGCAAAGTTCTTATGATTTTTAATTTGAGCATTCTTTTTGCGTAGTACAAGCACCAGGAAAACTCTTAAAAAGTGCACCTACAACGTGGTGCACGATTGATCAAAAGATCATGGATTATATTGATCACGTTAATATATATGTTTGAAGGAATATGTGTTTGTTTTCTATATTTTCATGAAATATCATTTTGTTTGTACGGCTCTTCTTGTGTTATGTATTTTTCTATATACCTAAATAAAATAAGATTTCGGAACTTTTATTAATTGAACTATTATTTCACATCGGAAGTAATATTAGAAGAAAAATTAGAGCTTCATTCCAAGAAGTGCTTCGGTTTTCTTAGAGGAAGGGTCTCGCACCATTCTTGTCTCGTTATTATTCTCTTAATTGTTTGTTTTCACTGTTAAAATTTCAAACAAGTAAAAGTGCTATAATGGGACACCGTCCAGAATTGAATACGCTGGACCACTATGCAGTTAACCAAAGTCGAAAAAGGCTTTATGTGGCAAGTGGTCGAGAAAGTTGGCCGATTCGAAACATTTTCAAAACCGTTCTTCCTTGGGTTAAAACATGACATCATGTCAAATTTCATGAAAATATCTCAAAAATTATGTACTGTAGGTTGAACACGAACAACCAATGCGGGCAGAACGGCAGAAGGATAGACAAGCGTAGATTGGTTCAGAAAATTATCCTGAATCGATCGGTGTTTTAAAAGATGGGTCTATCTCAACTGCTTTTCGCTGTTGCATACATCCGTTCGAACTTAACATTATTTTTTACCACTACTGATGTGCGATGCAAATATATTTCCTATAATTCATTTGGCACCTGAAAATACCTGTTTTCAAAAAACAAAAAAAATTTGGTTCAAGTGCTGTAAAACAACTTCTGTCACAATGATAATATGAAATTTTCTAATAAAAAAAAGTGGAAAAAAGTGAACAAAGCCTAGAAAGCTTCCGAATAAGAGCAAAACAAAAAATCTTATATATGCATTAAAACACACACAATTCTTGGAATTATTCGAAACAAAAAAAAAAATTTGCATCAAAAGGCCATAATTGTATAGAAACAAATCTTGGGTTGGCTTTACCAGGCAGACATTCATTGAAAATTGGAAAATTGCTGCTACGGTCTGTTAAAAGGAAGCTAGACATCGAATTATCTTGAATTAGAAGCGCAAGGATCAACTTTTATTTTTTTTAATTATTTTTTTTAATATCACGAAGCAATAATGGGTAATGAAGAAAAGAATATAAAGGTTGTGGTGCGAGTAAGACCATGCAATCGAAAGGAGTTGAATACGAGAAGTGTCATCAAAGTGATTGATACAACGACGCTACTTTTCGATCCAGATGAAGAAGACGATGAGTTCTTTTTTCATGGTATTAAACAAAAGTTTAGAGATGTTACGAAACGGGTAAACAAAAAAATGAGCATGGAATTCGATAGAGTTTTCGATGTGAATATAACGAACAAAGAAATATTTGACGAATGTGTAGCGCCGTTGGTTGACTCTATTTTAAATGGCTATAACTGTTCAATATTTGCGTACGGGGCAACGGGGGCAGGGAAAACATTTACAATGCTTGGCAATCGCCGTTATGCTGGATTGATGTCCTTAACGATAAATCATCTTTTCGATAAAATCGAAGACCAAAGCAATGGCTACAGGTATGATCTGGGCGTTAGCTATTTGGAAGTATATAATGAGCAAGTAATGAACTTATTAACGCAAACTGGCCCTCTTAAGTTGCGGGAGGATGCAAAAGGAGTTATTGTAAGTGGTTTATCTTTAACCCCAATACGCAACGTCAAGGAATTGCTTGAATTATTGACACTGGGCGATTCCAATCGCACGCAGCATCCCACCGATATGAATGCTGAAAGTTCCCGTTCTCACGCCATCTTCCAAGTGCACATTCGTATGACGGACTCTAAAACTGGTAGTAAGCGTATGGTGAAACTTTCGATGATCGATTTAGCTGGCAGTGAAAGAGCGGCTAGCAGCGGAGGATCTAGATTACGATTTAAAGAAGGTGCCAGTATTAACAAATCGCTTTTGTCTTTAGGTAATTGCATTAATAAGTTAGCTGATGGTTTAAAACACATACCATATCGGGACTCTAATCTCACGCGCATATTGAAGGACTCGTTGGGAGGTAATTGCCAAACTTTAATGGTGGCCAATGTGTCAATGAGTTCCTTAACTTATGAGGATACTTACAACACTTTAAAGTATGCTGGACGTGCAAAAAAAATTCGCACTACTTTACGGAAAAATGTTTTAAAGTCGAATTTACCCAAAGAATTTTATATTAAAAAGGTTAACGAGCTTACAGAGGAAAATGACCGGCTGAAGCAAGCGAACATTGAGCTTAAACTTCAAGCCTCCAAATGCGCTACATTCGCTGCAAGTGAATTCAATAAATGGTGCTTTCGTATCGATGCCTTATTTTCCGAGATTTTAAACACGCAAAAAACGCTAATTGCTTTACAGAATCAAACAAAAATCCTAACATGGCGTAAAAAACTTAAAGCCATTGTAAGCGGACTTTTTGAGACTTTTCCTACGGCTTATGTTGCACAAAAAGAATCCTTAGGCTACATATCTTCGTGCAGTAACTTAGATAAGGAAATTAACAAATTCATGGATAAGACTAAGTGCTTGAGAGAAAAAATCAAAAATCTTTACAAAGGCTTGCAAGAGATGCAGGACGAAGTGCAAACCTCAAAATATGCAAATGCTTTACAAATATGTTTAAAGAATCACTTCATTTGTTTGCATTGCGCACAAAAGCTACTCAGAAACGAGCACTTGAGTAGCATTCATACTGAGTTACTAAAGGTGATTGACTTAAGTTACAAAGTCATCAAGGATGCGTATCTTACTAAAGACCAACGATATCACATAGAAGCGCTCCAGCAATATTTCTATGTAGACTTATTGAAAGGCGACGACAGTGGCAAGCAGAATTTGAATCTATTACTAACGATGTTTGACAAAAACAACGATGCATTTGATTGCGAGAGACAAAAATTTCTACGAATTGAAGAATTTGGTGATGAATTATTTGATTTAGATGGATTAGAAGATAAGACAAGTGCTGGCAATTATTCGCCAGAGACTAATGGCGAACAAACGAATTTAAATGAAACGAAGTTATTGTCTGTTCAAGAGGATAACATTAGTGGAGATTCCACTTTCTTTGTGAGACCAGCTTCAACTAGAAGCCATTGGAAGGAAGGCAAAGCACTTAAGTGTAAATCGAATTTAGTTACGTGCGTATTGTCCAGAGAATTAGTTGACATTTCGAAAAATAATGAAAAGTTGAATAATGTTCTACTTAGGTCCACACTATTTACGCATAGCAACCTTATGAAGACTGTGGCCAATGGTCTGCAAAAAGAAAATAGAAAAATTGTTCCAAACCGAGTGCATAAGAATGCTATCTCTTACGGCACAAGAGATCGTTTTTCGTGTGCAAACTCGGGGAGTCGTCCACCACTGCGTACACTAAACAGCAACCCCGACGGACTTCCTCTACGATTCAATCGAGCAAGTTCATTACGCTCCAAGAAATAATTCAAACCATTTTGTCGCGTTTGTCGCGCTCACACATATTTGCAGAACTTTCGTTTTTTTTTGTATATTTTCGTAAAATTTAATTTTATTTGTGTTACGTGTCTTTCAATATTCGTAATTAATACAATCATGTGGATAAAAAAAAAAATTTCTTACACAACGTCTATCAACTTTTGTCCTTTCGGACTTTTTATAACTTTTATTTTTCTTTTATAATTAAAAATGTGGTTTATTTTTTAACATTCACGATAGCATTATTTTTCTTTAATAATTGAAAGCTTTTTAGACTTCGTTTTCATTTTAAATCCTTAAAAAAGAAAAATCCTTCCATATATATATATATACACAATACTAACTAAGATTCCAGAAGTCACAGCGGCAAAGAAATTTTCAATATGACAACAAATGTTATTTTTCGTTCTTGTAGCCAAAAATTTTCGCATTCCTGATCCGTACTTCTCTTGGTCCATTTATTGTTACAAATTGATGGAAAGTTAATGCGGGTAGTTTAGATCTTCTCCCACTCTATTTTCCTTAGGCACATATGCGCATGTATACAACTTTGTACACAGAGCTGGTGAAATATTTTGTGTTTATGTGTACACATCTTTTGAAAAAAAAAAAACAAAAAAAAAAATTGAAAATCATTTCATTTCTTGTCTGCAAGTTTTCATATCCAAATATATACAAACGCATATAGCCTGGTGTAGAAAATGTTGTATGTGGTCCTTGTGTTAGCTACAATATTTTTCAATTAGAAATTATTCTGTTGTAAGTAATTCGATTATGTTCAGTCAGTCGAGGATTTTTCTTTTTCTCGCTCTCTTTTTTTTCTTTCTCCGTTCAAAGAAAAGTTTAGAGAGTATTGTTGGTTTATTGCCAGAATATTATTTGTGAATTTAAGGAATTTGTAAATTAAGAAAAACATTTTTTTTCAAATATTTGAAAAGTTTAATTATAGTACCCTTCAACACTAGCAGCAAAGGTTATATAACATAAACTCTATCTATGGGTTTTTACAATCACAAAAAACAATTAAGATAAGCCAAACAGCTTTCTTCAGATCCGGCTTCTAAATCGCTTGAATAGCTGTTTCCCATTTAAATTTTTACTTACGGTAGGCGAAAACGACGGTCGCTACTAACAACGTGTTATAGAAAAGTTGTAATCGCTGACGCTATACGTTAAAGTGCAAGCGTTCCTATAACCTATTTGTACTCTACACCACTTGTGATAGAAGGATATATTAAGTTTGCGCGGATGCATATAATACCCAGAAGAACTCGAAGAAATGCCCAAATCTTATTACATCAATCTAAGCTTGTCTGTCCCTCTGTCCGCGTTGTTTTCTTGTGTTTAGCATACACTTTTATTGGATGACTCGTAGGACATTATTTCATACCCTACACCACTTGTGGTACACAGGTATGTTAAGTTTGGGGGGATGTATGCAACACACAGAAGAACTCGAGATAGACCCACTTTTTATTACACCGATCTCTTACATTGGTGTATGTGTTTGTATGAAATTTGGCAAACCGACATATTTTGAAGGTTGAACGCTATTAACAATGGTTCTGAATGAACAACTTTTTCGTCCGCTTCCCTACATTTTGAAAAGTCCTTATATGAACCACTTTATTAAGCCAAATAGCGTAAGGTATTTAAGGTTTTCTTTCTATTGATGAGCTACCTTTCGTAATAAGCATTATATGTATTCGCGTTTTGAAGAGAAATTTTAAATTTGAAACTTGACTCACAAAAGTATTTAAGATTTAGAAGACACCATCATATATTTTCTTCATCCACCATGATATTCAACACGATGTTATTAAACCATCTGGCATGAACGTAAGCAAATTCAAACACACGTCAAAGTGATGGCTGCCTGTCAAATAAATGCTTAGGCAGCCATAGCTTATGTTCATTCAACTACATTTACGCTTAAGGAGTAAAGGAGAGAAAAAATGCATAAAAATTTCATTGAGAGAAGTGATCAAAAATTAAAACGCAACATACCACCTACTCACGCTGCCATATGTAAAGCCTTCAATAGAAATGGCGGCTCGCATTCTTCTTAAACAAACAACGTTTACATATTTGAAAGTTGTCTAGAATTTATATATAATTAATTACATGCCTTTACCACCATTTATTTTTTAATTTTTTATACCTAGTATTCAATATTTGGTGTAAAAAGCGACATTTTGTTTTAGTACAGTGCGGGAGTTTTCAAACATTTTGCTTTTGGGCGTGTGGCGAGCTTTGTATCATCTTTTGTCATCTTATTCAGTACGATCATCAATACGACTTCTTTTTGGTAGTAAATAGCTGTACATAAACAATAGGAGCTCCTCTCAGTACGAAAAAAAATTATTTTTTTTTGTAGAGCGACTCCTGACTGATTGGAGTTTTGAGTATCCTTTTTTGTCTAATCAAATTCAAAATCAGTTAATACTTTTCTTTCGAAGGTAAGAGCATCAGGAACAGGTTTTGGGAAAGATAATAGCTTCTCTCAAGCATTTAGGAAGTAGAAGTAACCACAAGATTTAGTGTCTAAAAGTCACAGGAAAGGCAGTTTTGAGACTATGGAGAATACTGATTATGATTATAAAATATGAAATAAAGGACACGAACAGGTATTCTCTAATAAAACTTAGTTTTCTATGCTTTAGTAGAAACCAATTAAACAGGATATGAGACAACAGAAGTAAATCAGGCTGGGATACATTCACCCTTGCAGGAGATAAATTCACAACAAAAATAAATATTTTACTTCCAAGTAAACAGCAAATTTGTAGCTCTCAAATAATCTTATGACTGTTGAAGGCCATCTTCGCTGGAACGAAAAATATTCAAAGATTTCCTTGCTTTAATTTAAACATAATTGCAATATTAATAACAAAAAGAGAATACAATCATTGTAGTCATCATCTTTGTGGGTAAATATTTTGAAATTCTTTGAATCACATACACACATCATCCAACGCCGCACCGAACAGAAACCTATTGATTATTGCAATCGTTATTATTGTGGTTGTTGCGGAATCGAGCTAATACAACAGGCATTTGGCAAATCCCTTCATTTAAAGCATACAAAATCCTATCAACTATGACGCACACACTCTCGAGCGAGTATAACTGACCAAATACATACGTACACACACACACACACACACACACAACAGAGGCATATAGAATCAAAAGCATTTGAATAAAAGCCAATAAAACGAAATCCATGTGCAGTGGTCAAGCGGCTTTTTGGCTCAGCTTGTGGTAATTTTGTGGGCGTTTTTACTCATATTAGGTCAAGAACGTGTTTCGAATAACTTTTATTTCATAATATATTTTCAAATCAATTCAAAATAACAACAAAAATAAAACTAAAAATAAAAAAATCCGTCCATTGTTTTGTTTTCTTTTCTAAAAAAAAAAAAAGGAAAAAAAATATAACGACTTGCTGAGGCCCGTAGAAAAACTTATGTAAAAAAAAATTAAAATGGTCAAAAGCCAAAACATGACCACCGACCCAGCGCTTACGGGGAACGTAGCAAAAAATAACAATCGTCTACCATTGAGGAGATATGTGTGCGTTAAGTGCGTGCACACTTTGTTATTAGAGTTTCGTGGCTTTTTGTATTGAATTCCTGGAGCTGAAGTGTTATGTTTTTATATGTGCATACGGGCTAGAGGCGTTTGCGCCGGTAGGGCATAAGGGGTAAAAGGACGCAAAAAACGTCTCTTTCTGGAAAATAAATAAGCAAAAATTTATATCCAAAAATGGGAATATTCACTCCCTCTCCTCTATTTTGTGCTAATTCTTCCATATCGTACTTTGCAAGGGCTTGCTGCAAGTTGCTTGCCGCTGAACAGAAAATAATATTTGGTGACAATTGTTGATAAGTTTCAGTCAAAAGAAATAAGAAGTATACTAACTTTGTCCGAAATTACACTTTACATTGTGAATATCGTTCTTATTTAAATATGTAATTTGGGGAATATCGCATTTCACGAATTTTCTTGCATTACACTGAGCAAGAAATAGCTGGTTGCTGTAAAAATGTGTTTCCACACAACTTTAATTTAAATTCATTATGTTTTAGGAACAATGAAGTAATGTTTTCTTACATACAATAGCAGATTTATTTTAAATTATTATTTTGAATGCAAAGCTATCATGTACTAGTCTTACTAATATGTTTCTTCGCCTGAGAAGTTTCTTTTTAAGTACATGGGTACATTTGCGTTACTTCCAGATATCTGCTGACATGTAAAATCGGACGGCAATTATAACATAATTGTCGGTTATTCAGAACTAGAAGTAGTAAGAATTTAAGAAGACAGTATTTATTTTAATTTGAAATTTTGAAATGTATATAATATATCCGGACGTTCTTTTAGTTCGAAACGGAAACTTGACTAGTATGACTGCCGATTCTCAATGCTTATAAAGTTTTTATTTACAAATTACATATAATATAATATCTATATATATATACATGTACATATGTATATGTTTATATAATATAACTTATGCAATAGATAGAATAGTTCGCGCGCTTTTTCAACTCCCTACCTAATCGAAATATTGCATACGACCTTGATTCTATGCACATGTACATATGTGCAACTAAGAAACTCCTTGTGCTCGCTGTATGTGCTCCACTTTTGGTGTTGTGTTTTTAGTTCAATATATGCCAGCCCAAGACATAAATCAATGTCAACCATAATCATTTAAAATCAATCAAAATGCGAGCGCTTCGACTAAACTGAAATTAGTCCGTCCGCTATATGGCTCTTATGATACTTTAAATGGCTGACTTGGTCGATTGAGTCACTTGGAGTTTAGCTTAACACAGCAAATAACAGTTTCAAATACTCTAAAGCATGCACAAATAGGTTGTATAGGTGTATGCGCGACTCCCTTCACTCGTGTCTGTGTGCGTGTTTGTATGTGTGTGAATGTGTGGACGAGAGACTATCTCCCGTCTATGATCTTTGATGGTCAATTCAAGTTACATGTACGTATGAGTTGAATGGGTTTTTCTTTCTTCATCGAGCACATGACTGTATTCGTTTAGTGCCAAGTGTTGTGTTGCTGCTTATGAAAGGAAATTTTGCAAAAAGAAAATAGAAAGAAAAAAATTTTTTTTTTTTTTTTTTTTTTGAGCAGAGATAACGCTTAAAATGCTTCGAATTTTTATAGGTGTGCGTGTGTGCGCAGTGTCAGTACATTAATATACCGATAGTTAAACTAAAACCGTCTCAACATTATAGTTGTCTACGTCTAATACCTGAACGAAATTGACTGACTGGCCGGAATGACTGACAGTTTTAATAACCAAATGACTTGAGTTGTGCTTACTTATCACTACTGCATGCAAAACAACGTATAAATCAGCAATCTCGTCGTATGTCGGAGCAAGCATATGCTTAAATGTATGTTTTTGTTTTTTTTTTTTTTGTTAATTCTAAACATGGCATTACCACCGGGTCTGTAATTTTCATTCATTTCATATCTAATTTTTTTTTAAATTTAAATCGCATTCAGTAAGACTAAAAGGCAGCGTGTTCCAATCGCCCCAAATAAACACACAAAATCGTTTTACTCAATACCATTACGTTTTGTTGGTTTTCATGTTGTTATTGTCTTTAGCATACTATACGATCATAGTCTTGCGTTTTGATTGTCCTTAGATTAAGTTTCCAGATTAGACAGCATTCATAAGTTTTTCAAGTTGCTTTAAGCGTTTGCGGACTTGTTATAATAATAACAGTTTACACGTATTTATTTTTATGTGTTAACAAATTAAATAAAATTATTTTCATAAAAAACAAAAAAAAAAAATACTGGTAGTCAGTCAGTTCGGTCATGTGCAATTTTCATATAACTGATTAAAGATAAGTATGAACACGAGAAAAATAATACTTTACTTAGTCTGAATATCTTTTGTATAATTATCTCTACTTTCAGGCATAAACATTATTTTTTTTTTTCGTTCTTTCTACTATCGAAGAATGGAAGTATACTGGATTGAGCATTGCATTTATAACATCTGGTATTACGCTTTGAAGGGGACAATAACGTAAATATAAAGACACACTTGTAAATCTACCAACATGGTAAAGATCATCAATAGTATATATACATATACGTACATATATACATATACATGTATATATATATATATAATTGAGAGGTTCATAACTCTCTTCCTTACCGTTTAGATACATAACCTTACGTAACTTTTCATACATAAGCTTGATTTGCTTAAGAGTTCGAGCCAATTCAACATACGTAACCAGTAGCAGAGCCTTCTTCACTTCTACTCGCAACGGCTATAGTAGTACGTTGAGTGCTACCAAAGTCAATTCAGAAGAAGCTGCTGGCCGACGATTTCGGTTGCTAAGAAGAAGGACAAGATTTCTTAAGTAACATTTGGCATAGGGGGAGTTGATTTAGAAATATCGCCAGTAATTTCTTGTTAAAATCCCATTTCCACGGGTAGTGTAGCATAAGCACCTTTTCGACTTTATCAGACAAAGCCGGTGGGTTCGAATCTTTCATCTTTAACTTCATACTAGAAATAGCCTGACAATTTTCAACAAATTTGAATTTCTTTCGCTACCGAACCCTAAGAAAGTAATGACTAGGTTGATGGTAATAAACTGATTCTTGACATGCTTCCCATGATTCCTGATGATAGACTTTCAAAATTTTTGTTTCACAAATACTTACTGGAGGCACTATAAAGTCGATAAGAAATCTGTTAAGAAAGGTTGTCAAGAGAATGGATTTGCTGTAGTAAAATAGTTGCCAACACCAAAAATATAATAAAACGACTTGGAATATTCCTTTGTGTTTTTTTAATCAAATTTCAACAAAAGGTTTGGCAAGTCATTTCAACTAAACACGATAAGGGATTTCGAAGAATTAACTAGAAGAAGATTAAACATTATACAAAGGTATAATTTGTGCATACAGTGAGAAAGAAAGTTTGAAAGAAAAAAGTGTATTATATTTGCATTACTTTTTGCCGCACATATCTTAAAGCTCTCTGTGAAAGCATAAGAATTTTTATTTACAGTTACCCATCTTGAACAAATAAAATTAGATGAAACTTTTGTTTATGTTATCCAGGGCTTAAAAAGGCCATTAACGATCAAAGAGTTCTTATCACTGTAGAATGATTATGCATAACATAGTTTGAATCTGTCACAATACAAACGACACAAGAAGGCCGAATAGTGTTAGTGGATCACTTAATATATTTTATTCGACCTTTAACTCCATCTTTTTAAAAGATTGCATTTATGAGGTAATTAGAAAGAAATTTTTCTGAACGCAGAGCTTGACCAGGGAAGGCGTTACTTTTTGGTTTGTAAATCTACAAGTAGTTGTGTAATGTCTCTTTCTAACAGTGACTTCCCTATATAGTGATTATGATGCAATTAGTATTCTACATCAACCTTTGCTGTCCTCATTGAAATAAGTTCGATGCACTTATTCCGTCATCTATTTAAATTGTTATGGGAAAGACAGAGAGATAGAGATAGAGAGAGAGAGCGAGCGAGAGAGAGAGAAAGAAAGAGGGAGATGCGATTTGAAAAGCAGATGCGCAGACAATATCTTCTATTAGGATTGATTATGACATTCATTCCATGGAAATTTCTCGCCCCACCTGAACGTAACTGTCAAATAAGGCTTTAGAGTAGTCCTAATAAAACTTCCAAAAAAAAAAAAAAACAAGAAGAAAAGAAAAGAAGAGAAGAGAAAAAAACCTGTACTTAAACACCACATGTGGCGAAAGGTATCCTCTTTTTCTTCATCTATTACATATGATGATGGCCAGAAAAACTACATTTAACTGATGCGATATTTACTCGTTGCGATCAGAACATAATTCATGTCGCCATAATAATGTATATTAAATTTTATATGTTTTCAACGTAATAATAAATTTATGTACTTGTTAAGATCCATCGATCTCTGACATAAAGAAAATAAAGAAGAAACAATTTTTTAAGAAAAACATTATCGAAGTATCATATAACAACTTTATCCATCAGGTGATTTCTCTGCGCCTGTACACAACTGTGTGCCCCGGGAACACACGCTTACAGAGACCGAAAATTTAACAAGTGCATTACATTACTGTTAACAGTGAGGGAAATAAACAACCTTATAATAACACTTTTAATGATGATTGTGGCTACGATGTTCTTTTGCTCTTTGTCAGCAAAGAAAAGTTCGCCTAACTGAGGCTGAAGGGCTTAGCAGAGCCGAGGGCCTTTTTACACCATCTTGCTTTTTTTTATCGAATTTTGGAAAGAAATTGAAAATTAATTTAATTCTGTAGCTCTTGTGTTCAATATCGAATACAATTGCGCCCAAAAGCTTGGAGTTCTAACAATGATGACACAAGTCCGTGTTAGACTCTCTGCTTTGTGGATTCAATTTATTTAATTCGGGGCCCCTTAAGGTGATTGGGCCTGTAATAAGAAATTCTTATCAAGTAAGATAGAATCCCATGCGTTTGTCACTCACGTTGTGTCTTATCGATATCGCAATAATAAAAACTGACCCAAACAACAATGTGTGAATATAACAACTCAATTTTCGATTTTTATTAAGACCAAATTGTGCAACTACAACATAAATAAACCAGTAAAGTAACAATAATAACGAATGTATCAGTCAGCAGACAAACAACTAACAAGCACAAGCACTAACCGGGTAAATAATTCTTACAGAAAATATTTTGTAGATGCTTTTGTTGTCATCATTGTCGTGAAAACGTATGTTCAGTCAGCCACTGACGAACTAAGCTTTGTGCATGTATAGAGCTGGTGTAAGTTTGAATTGTGGCAGCGCATTATTCGTGGGTAGCACAGTAGAGCACCGTAGCACAAGTAGTTTTCTGTTACCGATTGCGTACATATACGCCTTTGCACCATTCATCGAATTGTCTGTAAAATTGCATGCGTTATACGTGAAAATATTGCGTACACACACACATATATATATATATATATATATATATATATTCAGTTTTTGTCTTTAATAAAATGTACAATTGTTCCAAAAAGGCGATTGTTAGTTCGATTGCTGGTCGAACAGAGGCTGTCGGCTTTGTTTTTTGCGCGTTTTTTTTCTTTTTTTTTTGCAGAGCGCAAGTGCGTAAGTTATGTAAACGCTTTTTTGATATTGATGTTTGTCTACGTATTTGTTGATCAGGAATTGCTAGTTTTGTGGACAACCTGTTGAGTTTGTTGACGTTAATTTGCTGTTGTTGTTGCTTTTTAATTTTGACTGAACTTTTTCTCAAAGATATATATTAGACAATCACTCGGTGAGTATCTAACTAACACAAGAGAAGTCTTGCGGAGCATGTTATTCACACTAAAAAATCATCACATTAGTCAAAACAAGACATGGCAGAGATTATCAACTTTTACCTTTCACTGAAAAAAAAAAAAAGAAAAAAAAAAGGCATTTGTTGCTGTTCTGGAAGATCTGTAAAGCTTCACATACTCTCGCTGTGTACTTAATCAGTGTAATATTCTCAGTAAATTTAATATTTTTGTCGCTCATTCTACCTGCTCTGCTTGTCTCTACAAATGCGTTTTACTCATTGTTGCAGCTAACTGTCCGTGTTTCCCTTTGGTGCAATTAACTCTTCATCCATGCTAGTCTTTGTGCTCTTCTATTTCTGCCTTGGCAGCGTCCATCTGTCCGTGTTTCCATTCTGCTATCCGTCAACCTACATACAGTTATTTTTTTATGTAAGAAATTGAAACTTAATTCATAAAGAATACGAATGTGAACGCTTTGGGACATATAAGGACTTGGATGATCTCATGAACTAATAAAATAAATATTGCTAAACTTGCCAATAGTCTGAGCAATACAACGAAACATTAAGTAATTTGTTAAACACCGAATCTAATAGAAGGGCATGCGCTAATCAGTCATCAGTTCAACTGAATGGATTGTATATGGATTTTGACTTGCTTAAGACGCACTTAACACTAAACTCTTTTCATGTCAAAAATATTTCATTCAAGTGATATAAATACTCCCAAGCATTGAGGAAATTCGGACGCAAAAATCAGTTTTATTTACGTAAAATAAAAGGTCTTTAAAAGGTTTATGCACTACTTATTAAGAACTTTCGTTAGGACAAAAGTAACAAAAATATATATTTAAGGCTTGGAGAGGAAATTTTTAGAAAATTTTTCTTAAAAGCCATTATATATATATATATATATATATGTGTGTATATATACTTATATGTTCATGTATATGTTATGCTGTGTTATGTGTACGACTTTCTTGAACCTAAGCTAATATTTTCACCTTAATTGCGGCCATAAATCAACTAAATTGTAGCTTTCACTCATTTTACTATTCACTCAACAACGTTAAGCTGCTTTAGTGTTAGTCGTATGTATATATAACTTAAACGACTATGGAGTGTGATGTATCGTCGTCTAGTTGGATGATGTGGTGTTGTGTGCAAAGCAGTTTGCCAGTTTACCTAACTTCACTGCACGGTCATGTTTATAATCATAGGTTTCTCTAAGCAATTTTCATTTTGATATCATCGTGGACTACGCCAGCAGTTAGACTTCCTGTTGCCTATTGTGTTCTTTCCTCTTTTTTTTTTTTCTGTTGTTCTTCCATTAAAAACCATTAAAAACGAAAAAAGAAAAAAAAGAGTCCGGCCATTTCTTATAGTTTCTAAGATACGTTATTAATTTAAATTCATTAGAAATAGAAAGAAAAGAATAAAAAATTTCATATATAGAAGACTTTTCTTTAATACGTTGGAAACGACTTTTTGATAGTGAGCGCAAAATCGATCCATTTCAAGAATTTTCAAATAATAAAATATGATTAAGAAAATTATTCGAATTCAACCTAGAAAGAGTTATCCCCAGCAATGGCCGAATCTATTGAGACCTATTTAAAGTAAAATTTTTGTTAATCCTTTCCTTTTTTCTTTGGATTAGACTTCTTGGTGTACTCTCATTTGAAAGTAAATCTCAAACGTACATAGGTTTGTAAACTAGTTTATGAAAGGTGTTAAAAAAAAAAAAACAAAAAAAACTATCTTCTAAAAACTTTGACTTTCAAAGTCTAGCTTAATAACTTTTATAAAACGATGTACAGTTAGCGGGTTGTAAATTTTGTCTTGATCTGTCGTCCGCCAACTCTTCCAAAACAAAGCTTTGAAGCTTTGATTATTTCGTCATTTTAGAGCTGAGTATGTAAAAACACGGTGTGACTGACGTTTATTCCTTAAAGGACACTTCAAGTGAGTTACTATGCGTCGCAAATGAAATGACAAATTAATGAATTCCCCCAGGCGGTAAGTACGGAAAAGTATAAAGCTATAGGAAAATAAAAAGGACAGTGTCGATTGATTTATGACGATAATTAAATGGAACACTATCACAGCTTACCTGTTTGCACACTTATGCAGAGACTTATATATATATCCATATATAGCTGTTACCGTAAAATTTGAAACGCGAAATGTGGTGTCTGAACAAGCATTTTTAAAACAAAAAATCACATGACTGCTGCTTTAATTGTTATTTTATTAGGCGCCAAGCTAGATAGTTAGTATATTTTTTTTCAAAATACTTTTGTAAAAAATACAAAGCAAGTTTTTTTTTAAGTCATTTATTAAAATTTCTATATCCGCAGCAGCTGCTGCCTTGCTTGCATTAAAGGTACACGCCAAGTCAAAGTGCAACGTTTTTATGTAAGTCCCAACTTTTATTAATTTGCCCTCAAGTATGTCCGTTCCAAACAGGCAAGATCCTGTTTCGTATACATCCATAAAAGATAAAAACCGTTGACTAACCATAGAAAATTCGAGTAAGGCGTAGAATTCCGTATAAGTAATCTACTAGGTAACAACCTCGATAACCAAGTCACCTTTCGCAAGTTCAAAGCTCAAGTGCGTTAAACTCCGCTCTTTCCTTGCAATCTTATTAAACATAAAGCATTATGTTATGAGGTGTAAGTCCGGCCTTTGTCAAGCTTCGTAGATGAAGCATCAAGACTTTGGTTTTGCCATTCTCTTCATAAACGAGTCGATCTCTTTTCTTTTGAACGGAGATTCCTGGATGGAAATTTGAGTCATTCAATTTTTCGCTGCCAGTTCATTTGCTGCCCAAATAAAAGTCTGCTTTTTGTGTTCAATCTTTTGCATACCGTCTAAAACCATTTTTCGTCCAATTCTTAGTTCCACAACAGTCTATCATAAGACGAGAAGGGCCGAATTTCGGCAATATTTTGAAGACTTTTAGCGACGACTGATCGATTTGAAACGGGGCAACTCGTTTTTAATATCGAAATTCCCAGAAGGGAAAGAAGCAAACAGTTTAGCATGCTGCTACTTTTGATAAAGCATTTTTGGTGTAAACGTCACGAATGTTCCCACAAGCGTTTGAAACGTTGTCGCTCTGATCGAAGTGATGTATCGAAATTATTCAAAATTTATGTTCATTATCAAAACGTAATTATTTTCGACTGACTTAACAAGTTCTACAATCTTTTCTTTCACATACGTATTCTTTTCAGGGTTCCGTTGGCCAGAGTTACTCCATTTTAAAGCCATCTATTTGGAAAGACACGGTAACGCGTTTTGGAAAAAAATCGATCTTTCCCAGGTATACATGTTTTCAAATATCACGCTCAAGTTTTTGTTTTTCTTTCCACAGGAACAAAAGCCACAAACGCACCACCATTTCGTATAATAAATTCAAGTTTTTTTTTTTTAATTTTGCAATGCTTTCTCTTCTTTTCTTTGGATTTTTATTATAATTTCACACGCAGCCGTAATCTTCGGTGCTTGTGTAAATTGTAAAATGATTACATCTTATAAGGTCATAAAATTAAATACAAATGGCTTTGTCGACATTTGTCTTCTGGCGTTGTTGCAAATATTCTTGTTGGTTTTAGAACAACTGTTGCTCTCTTTCCTTTTGCATTCTGAGCGTTTGCTTTTTTTTTATACAACTTTTATGTACAGATATACACTTATACATATACATTTATCTTCTTATTTATACTTGCATTTGTATTTTTATGCGCTTTTATTTTTTTTTTTTTAATTTTTTTTTCTACTCTTGTGAGATTTTTTAATAATTTCATTTCAATTGGTGGTCATAGAAACGAAAGGCGTGCACAGGATAGATTAATTTGTAAGTGTTTAAGTTGAATGAATTTTTAAGTTGTGTACAAATTACATTGTACAAGCAAACTTAGTAAACCTGCTATATATTTATATCTACATACATATATATATACATATATATATATATGGGTAGACGTATAGATAGATACAGTTGTATATCTATAGGTACATGCCATCAGCGAAGTGCAGTAAAATTGCAGGCGAGACACAAACATATGCTACAGTTTATATGCTGTAAAGGTCTTCCTAACTAAAATAAAATTCTGTAATAAGTTATTCATACTCGAATATACATTTGTGCGGGAACTTCTAAATCCACCGAGTCAAGACGACGGATTGCAAACCTCGTAACTTCACTTGTAATGTCTCTTCACATCCTTGTATGAAAATAGGCGTAGTCTCTACCCCAAACCATGCCTAATATGTTTCGATAGAAGACGTGCTACTATCAGGTCCGCATACCCACGTTCAATTTCCAATGCGATATAGACAAACCGACGGACAGACAAGCTTAAATCATTTTCGGTATCTATCAGTATAATTGAAGGTGTGTCTGTCTTCTGGTTTTTATATACATCCGCACGAACTTAATACGCCCTGTGGTGTAGAGTGTAAAAAAGAGCTCGAAATTTCTTGCCAGCGCATATGAAAGTCTATCAAGAAGTAGTTAAGAAGGGCGCAGTCGATGTACCCGGATTCAGTCTTCAATTCGATAGACTATAGCTTAGTGGAGATTGGTGTGATCGCAGCGCTTGCCGATCGAACGCGCAGATCGCAGTCTGCGGCCCCACTCTCCAACTCTCTTTTTCTCTCTCCTTCACTCTCTCTCTCATTCTCTCTTCTTCTCTCTCATCCCACTTAGATAGCATTCTGTGAGTAATGGTTACATAAAAATAAAAGTTTCTGAAAATTCGCGCGACCGGTCGAGTGGGCAAAGGCTCGCAACCAACAACTGAATGGTCGCAGGTGCAATAAGTCAAGTGCGATATTAAATCCTTATCAAATCCACACTTTGTAAATTTATTTACAAAATACATTAAGAGGTTGCGTATACTTTTGCCATTTTTTCAATTAAAAAAAGGCATTTATTGTGGAAAGTTGGTAAAATAAATATTAATCAAAATAGTTTCTATTATTTTCTACAACATTTCACAATATTTTTGCAACATTGTTATATCATGTTGAAAGGACTTATATTGGTTTTGCAGCGATCCACCCACCGACCCATTTTCGCACTTTTTCAACTTTGCGGACCCGCGTGCCAGCCGAGCTATGCTCGCATACATCCGGTAAGTACGCTGGGTGTGGCAGAACTTCCCATTCGAGCTGCAACAGTGTATCCTTAGGAAACTATTGCAACAAGTGTCCAAAATGGCATTTTCGGTGGATTTTCGAGGTAGACATTTTTCCTCCGTTTGGTCGTGAACTGTTAGGTTGTCCGAATGTTCTTTGAGAGTTTGATTTTGATTTTCGTCTAATAAGTCTTGCAAATCGTGGTTTTCGAGCTTTTTTGGCCCTCAAGGCCATTTTTTGTCATTGACATCAAAATCATCATTCTTAAATCATTGAAACCAAAATTGACAACTGGGGTATTGTGGAGCAGCATCACAGTAACATTCTGACAGTGTTTGGTGGGCCCCTGCAGCAGATTTCTTCAAATTAAACAACAAAAGTAATGAATGTCGAAAACGCAATTTTGAGTGCTCCATGATTATCATCGGTGTACGCCAAATACATCCATAATAATAAATGGAAAATGTTTGGGCAAAACCATCGAATTCAACCGTTATATACCCTGGTATTTCCCACCTCTTTATCGTTTTTATCTGTGAAAGTCGCTTTCCAAAATATACGCAACCTCCTAATATGCATATTTTAAAAGCCCCCAAGGTCAAATCCCTCTTTGGTTTTTTTTCTAAATCAAGGCTTGTGCTCTTACTTTTTTGAACATTATGGTAATGACATCGGAGAGACGTCATAGTAGATCTGTTATTTGCTTACATGATGCTTGAATGTGGTGAGAAAAGTTTTGAAGTAGAAAGGATTCTGGGGGAACTTTAACCTCTGCGTCATATGAAATTTTTGCTTTTTTTACGAAGTATTTTACTATATCTGGCATTATGTGAGGATTACCTGTATTTAGAAGCAACTCTCTACTCATCGTTTTTTTTGTTTACAAAACATTTTTGCAGTTGCAATCCTTTACCCATATCCTTTTTGATTCCAAAGTAATCAACTTAAGTAAAGCGGCCTGAAACGCTAATAGCAAAAATTAATATTGAATGCTTGTTGTTGTGTCCCCCGTTTTAATTTCACAGATTTGTATCTGAAAATGCGGACAACCCCTTTTTTTGTGCCGTCGTCATTGTCGTTTCTGCTAAAAACACTGTACAATGTAATCAATTCAATAACACTTTTCATCACATGGCAGTGATGCGTGCTGAATACAATCTTGTATCCTTTTAAAGGAATTGTCAATTTTAAAAATGAACGCAACGCATACGCGACGAACATATCATATAAGAGAGACTGAAAGTAACAAGACTCGGAGAAAGCATGGAACAGAGGCAGGCTGTAGTAAAAACAACAACAACAAAAATTTATCAAACAAGCACAAAATTAACGCTGGAACGTAGGAAATTTCGCTTGCAATACAGACAAAGGCGGAAATTTTTGTGACGTGATTTCAACCATGCTGAGATGGGTTGTGTGGGTTGGTCGGTTGGATGGTTAGTTGTTTGGTTGGTTGGTTGACTGAAAAACGCAGTCAACGGTCTTTTAATGTAACAACTATGTATGTATGTATGTATGTATGTATGTACGCACATACATTATACCAGTAAACTTAAGTAAATTGAAATGAAACGAAATTATAGAAAAAAAACAAAGCGAGGATGGCTTGTTTGATTGGTAGCAAAGTCGGGGTTGGGGTAAAAAAAACGCGGTCTTTTAAATAAGAAACTGACGCAGCTGGAAGGCAGCATCATCAGTTAGGACGATGACGAATAAGCAGCACAGAGTTACACTGCTGTCGCTGTCGTTAATTTTGTCCCTGAAGTATGGCCTGATGATAGCAATGATGTTGATAAACAGAAAGCTCACCAGCCGTTCAGTGTTTCTCATTAATAACATTGTTTAATGTTAACATCTTAAAAAGTTTTCAAGTGATTTTTGAATCTTGCGTTCATATAAAACTTTTGCAGAAAAAAAAAACACAAAAAAAAACTTTTTTTCAATCTTTTTCTCGTTCTGTATAAATAGTTGGAATTTATTCTTTTTATTGTTGTTGTTCTGCTCACTGTATTTATATAATGGTGAGAGGATAGAAATTGTCATAACTGTAATTTCCGCTAAGGCCTCGTGAGTTTGAATTGTGAACTTGCAAACTCCCCGCCAGGATATCCGGCGAAATATGCAAACTGAAAACGCATACACAAACAAGCACACGCATACATACAGACATTCCGGTATTCTCAGCCATTCAAAATATACATTCCACAGATGCTTCACCATGTGAAATGGTTATTGTTTTTGTTGTTAGCTTTGTCGGTGGTATGCAAAGCATGAATGCTTTCATATAAATATATACATAAATACGTTTCTACATATTTATATAAACGATAGTGATGGTTATGGATGTAAATATGAAAAGAAGAGTAAGAGAGAATTGTCAAGCAATAGCTTTTATACATTTACACACAAACAACGCTTGGCTTACCGCAGTCCCACCACACACAGCGCCATGGGTGGTCAATAACACAAGCAAACACATAGACTATGAAGATAAATAATAAAAATGCAAAAAAAAAAATGAAAAAAAAATAGGGAGAAAACATCAGTATCATCAGCACAATGTAACGTTATTATCATCCTTTGTAACAACAAAAGCTTTTGTGTCAACGCCATCAACAACATTGAAATCAATTCACTGTTCTACTGTTGTGTCTGTATCGTAACCGTATATACCTAACATAAAATTTTATATATGTTTTTGTGCGTATAAATATGTGTAAATTTACGTGTATGCATCATATACACCTACAAAATAGAAACGCACATCTGCACCTTTCCCGTATGAATTCATTTTCATTATTAGGTGTGATGGAAAAAGTACTATAAAAACCAACTCAAAATTGTGGCGTAGAAAGTGCACTAACACACGGATATATAGTTCTACTATATATATACATATATACGTTTGATATGAATATGAATTTAAATCTATTGTTTCGCTTCTTCTCTATCATATTCCCCGACGTTGCCAGCGTTGTGTAGTTTATTTCCACCTTTTTTTCACTTGCACTTGCTTACACAGCAGGATCATCGTCATCATCGCAATAGATTCGTACACATGCACGTACATATGCACACAAAACGGTATCTCTCAAGCTAATGTCTAGCGGGGGGTTGATTCCTCTTCGCATCAAAGTGTCAATCGCATTGTTATTGTGAGAAATTATGAGTTTTTCTTATACCAACGAAAAAGAAAGAAAGAAAAAAAAAAAACAAGAGAGGATAAGGAGAAATCACAGACCAGAAAGTGTGAATGTTACAAACCCCCTTTCCCCTTTTAAAAAAAACAAAAACTGAACTTCCGAAAGACAGTAAAGAAGAAATTAGAAAATATTTTCCAATTTAAATATTTGAGATTCTTCCTTGCTCGTAATTAAACATTTCTGTTTGTTGTTCGAATTTTTAATAAAAATAACAGCCTTTCACTTGTTACAAGTTTTTTATGCCTGCTATATAATATTATTTATAACATACTTTATTGAAGGGACTAGAAATAACTTGACTGCTAGAGAATTGGGCAAGTCAAAAAAAACGACCCTAAATTGGCTGGGTATAGGAGGTAAAGGACAAGAGCCAAGATCATGTAGTGGACTAAATTGAAGTTTCGATTTATCACAAAGAAATAACAATTTATGTGTAACGTGGCCGATCGACGAACAACTCGTCTTGCGTTTTGTTTATCCTAAAGACTTTTAGTACACTGTTCAGCCAATTATTTCTTTCGAGCTTTTGGAAGCAAGAATAACATTTGCTGGATTTGAGAGAGTCATATAATGGACAAATGGTTTCTCTCGAGCCACGTACATACGACTTGCCGTGCTTTAGCCAATCTTATTAAGTGAGTTTTCTTGGAAGCTATATAGCGTCCACTTGGCATAAAGCTTTTCTAGGAATAATGCTTATCATACGAGTAACTGCTTTGCTGATGGCTAAAAAGGTCATCTCGAATTACATAACGACGTTGCTCTATCAATGTGAGTAAGTTTTGAAGTCAGTATACTAAAAGGTCTCTGTGGAATGTTGTATGTTGCAGACTTTTTTGTTTATTATCATTTAAAGGATGTCCCCTTATTGGTGTAATACGATAACGTTCGGAAACAAGTGAGGAAAGAGAAAGCCATAGGGAAGCGGCCGCAGCCCAAAAGTTTTGTGCGCAATCAAGGTGTTATGCCTCGACCGATATTAAGTTGTTACGGAAAGTTAGTTATTGCGGAGTTGTACACTGACAGCGTTAGGATCTTACCGGAAAGATGGTAGAAGGTTATCACAACCGAAATTCAGAATTTTTAACAGTAAAAATCGCGACTATCACGTCAGAGTTCGAGGGTTCAAGCCTCAGTACGGTAAAGTTTACTTTGGTCACCTTTGCAGTCGGCAAAGGTATAACACTTACGGAATGGGTAAGCATCCACTAGGTAGCAGCCATCACCACCTCCTTATTTCCTTCTCTCTCCTTACATCTTTCTGACCGTCACAGTGCTCCGTGAGTAGGAAACATCCCTTGAGTGATTGGTCACAAAAATAAAGAAAAATTAGGTGAACTCCGAACCACTCGTTAAATAAACATGCGCTTGCCTTTGGTGTAAAAGAAAATTAACAAAAGCAAAACGTTACACTGGGCCCCAGTCTACAAGTGGTCCAAAAAACGCTCCGATCCGAACCATTTACAATAACTTTTGTCCCTGAGCCACAACACGGCCGTGCACCAAATTTTATCAAAATAGCGCAGAAACTGCGACTTGTACGTTGGACACAAGAATACAAGCTGGATAAACAGACGGACGAACAGAAGAGGTTAGTGATTCTGAAAGAAAGTGATTCCGAATCGTTCGGTATAATAAAAGATATCTCAAGTCCTACTGTACCACAAGTGGTGTAACATAAAAACATTTAAAACAATTTAATTTTCAGTTAACATTTAAATTTTAACTATTGTTTTTTTTTTTAATTTAGCAAATATTTTAGAATAAACCTCGACATTTATTGTTACAAATTTTATAAACATAATAATAAAGAAAAGTTTAATATTGTGTAGGCATATAAATGAATGTAATTGCGTTTGTGCGCCTAGGCATGCAATAACATTGGCAACAATAGGAATATGAAGTTTTTGTTACGATCATAATTCATTCGGCTTGACACAGCAGTCGAATTCAATTATTTAATCAATAAAATTAATTTTCGTTTCATATTTTGTCATAAGCAATGAATGTGCATTTTCATGTAAACATACATGTATGTATATATATATATATATATATATATATGTATATATATATATATAGACTGTAACCCAAGCAAACATAGCCACCTAGAACGCATACACGCATACATGCATGGAAATGTTTTACACGTAACACGTATTAATGTTTTGCAAAGAAACGAAGGGAATAGGGAGATGGATTTTTGGTGGAGGGGCTAATAACTCATGCTCGCACATTATTTACATATTAGATAGTATGTGAGATGCCAAATGGGAAACTAAAATGTTATTGGCACTCGCAAAGGCAAAAGAGAGTGAATGACTGCCAACTACCATCATCACTGCTGATTGCTATTAATATGTTATTGCTTGCCTTTGGCTCGTCGCTTCAAAAGGAGGGAAAAACGTGTGCTAATGTTGTGAATACATATTATGCAAGGCATCCAGGCATGCACTTATACTCTTTTTGCTTATCTAAACAAATTGTGGAGCTATGTATATATATATATATATATATATGTATATATATAGGCATGTATGAGCTCTGCCCTTTTGTGTTTTGCGCTGCCAGGATAATAATGTCAATGTAAACAAAATGTACATAAAACATATTTACACATATGCACGCAAGTAGAGAAGCACTTAACACATTCCTATTGTTGAAAATAAATGCTATACTATACCATCGTTCAAATGTTTATTTTAACTAAAATTAGCCATAAGACGAAAGCTTGTGTTAAGCTATTGTTTGCCTGTTTTCTTTTCTTCATAAGTTTACATAAAAAAAAAAAGGAAAAAAATTAATTCATTGTTCATTGTCACTACTTTTGTTGTCACCCCGACTGGCTTTACAGTTATTTGAAATAATCTGCTTACAAAACATCCACTTGCATGCAAGCACCGTACGGTACCATGATCATCATCATCATCACCATCATCATCACTTAAAGATAAGCAGCATTTTAAGGATATTCAGATAATATATAGATTTTAGAAAATTTTTAATCAAGATGTCACTTTACACTTGACTTTGAAGAAAAGAATAAATATTCATTCGTTTTAATTTATCGTCGATTTTATTGGCTTCGTCACTAGACTGCTAGTTGACAGCAATTAATATTCATTGTTGTCTCAAGTCTGTAAAGTGTAAATTTTATTTTTTCATTTTATTAGATATTTTTCTCCCTTTCGCATGCGAGAGATATATCTGCAATCACTTTTCGTTTAAGAAGGATTGAGTCGTTGGAATATTTTATAAATTAATGATTTTATTGGGAATATCCCGATTTCTTTTTCTTTTCAATGTTTTCAAAATTGTTTGCGTACTCGTCTTATTACCGCCCTATTAAAATAGTACTTCCTCGCTGAGCTGAGAATTATTATTATTGTTATATCTTATATTATTGTTGTCGTATGTTATATTATTGTTATATCTCTTCGGTAAAAAGTTTTGCCAAGATTTGCCAGGTATAAATTGTTTCTTACAGAGTTGTAATCGCAGGCGTGTTTTTAAACCGATTTTAAATTTATAATCTAAGATTCTAAAGCAAAAATATATAAGCCACTTTAGATCTGCATGTCACGCTTTGCGGCGTTGCATACCTCACTCGCAGATAAAGAGTTATGTGATGAGTAAATCAGGATTAGATAAAACTGAGTTATAGACGTAGCCCGCCGACCATTACGAACAAATTGATGAATCGCCAAAGGTATAAAACAAAACGGTAGATTGGAATGGCACTGCGTAGGAATGAATGCACTCGTTCGCACTCTGAAATAACCTTGCATATCGTGATAATATGACCACAAGTAAACTTGTGCAGGTCAGCGAATGTACACGAACGTAGTCGTTTCACTCTTAAAGGACATGCGTGGCATGGATCTGCAAATTGTTTGCTTTGATTCATGGCACTTTTGCAAAGTTATTTAGTAGACTTGTTGACCACAATAATCGCTGTTATTACCCTGGTCCAGGAACGAATATTCCCGTTTGTCTCCTAATCATATGAGATTCTTGGCAAGACTTTCTGCTACAAGAAGATTGCATGATGCCTACGCGGTATACAGTTTTCTTATTAAGCGGTGAAATATATAGAAAAGGATATCAAAAAAAACATTGATTTAAGCTTGAGCTTTTCAGTATTTACGTACCCATTCCTTGTGACCACTTATTATTATTGGATATCAAAACAAGAATCGCTTTTATAAGAAGTCTACATAATTCTCTACTTGCTTTATAAGGAACACAAGTTTGTGGCTAATCGACTCTTACCGCTACCTTCAAGTTTGTTAGAAACCTTATTTTGCTTCAGCATGCATCTTACGTGCTTACAACATTGCTGTCGAGTTATTCCGATATCATTGTGTTTTGAAAATAAGCTTTTAACCTGCAGATATGCGAGTCGAAAATTTAATGCCGATCTGACTGTCTGGAAACAAACTAACATCTCTTAAGGCACGGCGTTGAAGCCCGTTAAAACGGACGCTTCGCGTCAATGCCAATCGTTATCTCTACGCGAAGAAAGCTTTGCTAATGACGTCTGCAGGGTTTAGCAGAGAATCTAACAAAAATTTATTAAATATTACTTTACAATACTTCATGGTGCTCTTCGGATGTCCATCTTTTATATATCACAAAATTTATTTATTGCAACCCAAACTACTACTTATTCATTATTTAGGCTTGTAGTAAAGACTTGAATGTCAAGTCGATCATTACCTTTAAATTGAAGTTCAATTCTTTCTTCTACAAAACATTAAGAAACGTAGTTATACAAATTGATATTTGGTTGTCTTAAAACGAAATCAACAAAATATTTAACATCTTTATAAAAGAAAAATTTCAATAAAATACGTGACGCAACAGAAATATGCACTATACGAGTAAACGCATACGCGACACAATCTCTTAAGTACTCGTCTTCACACACGTACAATTTCGCTGATTGCCGTTCGTAGTGGATATTGCATGTGTATCTAAAGTATTTTATAAATGTAACCGAGTCTGCATTACTACATACATATAACTAAATTGTGCGATATTGCAGTGATTTGTGTGTAAGCATGAATGTATTATTGTATTTGCAATATCAAGCGACTAAAATCGTATAAAATGCAAAGTGCACGTTTATATGTAAACGTAAAGTTGAAAGCACACAGCAACCGTCCAGCCAGCTAGCCAGTCAGCCAGTCAGCCAGTCAGCCCGTCGTCCAGCTATTCAAGAGTTAAAGAGTTAAGAAACTAACCATTCGACTTTAACAGCAACAACCAAGTCAATGTTTTGTTATTGGCAATGAACGCATGGCATGAATGGCAACATCACATCAGAATGCTGTTCAACACTTTCAGATGACAATGCTGATACTGTTAATCGGCTGAATAAAAATGTAAATTGAGCTAAGACCATTTTGCCACAATGATTTTTCATACCCACCACATGAGGCATATTAGATTTGCCAAACAATTGTTAAAGGCACAATGTATCTGCTGTTTTTCTTTTTTTTTTTTTTGATTAGTGTACGATTCTCAGCTAAGTTAGCCGAGTCTATCCGTTCACTAGTAATAGCATCTATTTGGAGTCTTATGGCTTAAGGAGAAAAGTCAAGACTTTGTAAATTTTCAGATTTCAGCTTAGACGGATAGATTAAGGTGAGGAATAGAAGGGATTCGCCTTCAAACACCCCTCCAATGACTAAAAAAGTATTAAAATAATTAAAAAAAACCGAACTTTTTACATATTGATCCATAAATTTGAAGCGTAATTGAAAAATTTAATTTCGCATTGTTATTAAGTATTCGTTTAAATCATACAGTACCGAAAATTTGACCTCAAACCCGCAGAACCTTGTTCGTTGACGACAAAGAGAAACTTGTAGACATAGTCGTTATCAGTACCCTTTGAAAGTTCGCGACTTGAAGCATGTTTGAACCTAAAGATTGTGAACATAACATAATTAACCATATATGAACAAGTACCCTACAAGAACTGTTCGATAAGATGCCCCGATCCGAACTATTTTCCTCCGTGCGGCCAAAGCACGTCAGAGTAATGAATTTCATCAAAATATGTTAAAAATTGCCCCTGTAGGTTATACAAACGATAGACAAACGGACAGGCAAACTTAGATCGATTCAGCAAGTGTTTGGGTGTTGGATTCCGCTGCACGAGCTTACTATATCCTTGCACCAGAAATGGTGGTTTGGACTATGAAAATATTTAAAATGATTGACCCCTCGTGCAATTCATAAAACAATATCAAGTTTTACAACAAAAAATATTTCCTTACGCTTGTCTTTCAATGGAATGTCTACAGTTTTCTTAAGAGGAACAAGCACGCACCTAACACTACCATTCAACAGTTAACCAATTGTTATTAAAAATTGTTTCTATTGAACACCAAGAAAACGGATAACACACAATATGTTTCTTCTTACTCCGATGTGTAATTCAAACATGTATTATAAGAAATGCGTGTCTTAGTCATTTAAAGGACGCGACAACCGGTTAAATAAAACTCAATAAATGATGAGACGTTAAAAAAAAAAGAACAATGCGAACAAAATGAAAGGGGAGAGACACCACACTGTTAGTAGCAATGCACGTTACCAGCTGATGGTAGATGGACACGAGTTTTATGCCGTTACGCCGCTAGGTCGGAGCCAACTAAGAAAAATTTGAAAAACGACAGCTGCTTAGAATAGTATAAAAAATATTAAGCCTAACAAGAGAGTTGGTGTTAGTTGCTGCAGCTTAACGTCAATGGATAGGAGTCCAAACGAATGAAATGGATTTTAACATCTCCCCTCTGCCAAAATATTGCATAATTTTGTTTAGGGAAATTTTTATGCCAGTTTTCTTCACTCTATCTAAAATGATTTTACAGTTCATTTATTCCAGGTCATGCTTCTTAGCAAAATGTTTACAAACATTGAATGGATTTCAAAGCAGTTTTTTTTCTTTTGAGAAAATTGCAAGTCAATCAATGCAGATTTCTTTGCTTGAGTCAAGCAGGTACATACTATACAACATGTTTTATTTCTACACACTTGTTTGCGTTTCCCTTTAATCCTTCTCGGATTACTTGCACAGTTGCTTGACAAAGAGTCAATAGAATCCTCTCTCTGCCGTAGTGTTTTTGTTGACATAAACACAACGCCCATTTTATGTTTAGCAATATTTAGAAAAGTGAAAGTTTTACCCTTGAAATCCGTATGGGAATAATAAACAAAGCAACGAAACCCTTTGTTCAGACACGGGTAACAAAAAAAAAGAAAAAAACCGAATTACCAAAATTTATGCAACTGAACATTCAAGAGGATATACCGAAACAATAAACCAAAAACAAAAGATATTATTAAAATACCAAAACAGTTTAGCTACACTTTCGCTCAACTCAACTTCCCAAAGTAAGT
Source organism: Glossina pallidipes (assembly GCA_000688715.1). Classification (NCBI taxonomy): domain Eukaryota; kingdom Metazoa; phylum Arthropoda; class Insecta; order Diptera; family Glossinidae; genus Glossina; species Glossina pallidipes. The sequence continues at coordinate 5,307 of JMRQ01004782.1, read as the reverse complement.
AGAGATCGGAAATAAGCATAATAAACTTTATACGGCTTCATTTTCATCTTACGCTAAAGATTAAAAGACACTCATATATATATATGCACATAATGCATAACTCAATAAGTTCGCAGGGCAATATATAAATAGATGTCGCCATTACTGAGAAATCCATATGATTTTTGGATCGAAAATTAACTGTAGATGCTTTGCTAACTTTAAATAAAGTCCTGTAGGTACCAATGAGACTGGACACTTTTGATCACTCGAATTTGGTCGTTGTTCCAGAGAATATGAACAATGCACGAAATTCTTTTGGAAAACCAAAAAATGAAAATTGCATGAGATAACTGATACCCTAAGAGTACAAAAAAAGGGGCATACAGCGCATATGCCAGCCAGAAAGGTCCGTTCGAAGTAGGTGCCGTGTTCGTTTACCGGTCACTCTCATATCTCAGCTTTTTAGGCGAAATAGAAAGGATTTTTTTGATCCGATAAAATGGGAAAACTTGACGTGGGAAATGGGTAACTATCGCGGTGTTGGTTTTGTTTTGGGATTCGCATGGCAGAACATCGACTATCTTCAAAAGGAACAGACGATCAAAATAGTGAATATATTACATAGCATTATAAGTGTGTTTGAACGAAGAAATTGCGCAAAAAAGACAATGGGACTGATCCTACGTAGTTATTGAGTGATGTCTTAAACGTTTAATTTTCTCTAAAGTCACATTAATAGTCTAGGCCTTGTGCCTAATCAGAAAATGGCAGAAAATACACGATTACGTACTATTTTAGTAAAAAGTGATCGTTTTCCGAAAGAGGATTTAACTGACATACGATAGTCAGCCAAATACTCATACACACATGAACATGCACACGTACAAATCATTATGCAATTTATTGCAATAAACAAAGTCAAGGTTGAATTTCCAACTCTTGCGGCGCAGAGAGACATTATTCTACTTATGGATGTCGCATCGTTCTTTGGCGAAACATTATTATTCCTATTTTGTTTAAAGTGCTTATTAAAAAGAAGCAAAAAGAAGGTTACAAATTTTATTTGGTATTTGCAGAAATTTATTTTACCATTTCAGTGAGCAATTAGGACAACAATTAGTATTCATAGGAGTCATAGTATATAGCATGCATTAAGATTTTCACATAATCTACGGTTCATTTTGTGCTCTAGTTTTTAATGTAATCTTTCTTAAGCATTAAGGTTAAGATCAGTTTACGTAAGAACATTGCGACATAAGTACCGTTTAAAATTGCTGTTACAGTTACCTTCATTTTATTGTACAAGGTTTCTAATTATAAGAAATCAAGGGCAAGAGATTCCGTTTAACATGTATGTGGTTGTATTTTTATAACTAACCGTGAATTTTGGTAGATGGATAAGCGCTACAATTTGAATAACTTTCCAAATATTATTTATTCATAGTTTGACCTTTAAAGCTGAAAGCGAAATTCCTCGCTTTGCAGGCGGTATAATGCGAGGTTTCACAATCTCAACGGGAATATTACGAATTAGTTGGTGACGGAATAACTAAACATATTCTTAAAAGGAATTTTTTCTCCGTGTTGTTTTTCTTCTTGTCCTCCTTCGCTTCCTCTTCTTCCTCCTGCTCACTGCGTCTTCCCTTTGGCTACATTGGTTATTTTAAACTCTTCCGTAAACTTCTTCTATTACTACTAATTGTTAGATATCCTTAATCGTTAACAATTTTAATTAAATATATAAACAGTTACCATATCCCGCTAATAAGCGCGGGTTAAGTGAACGACATTCGCCTTCCGACTGCATACGTCTTGTGGAAACAAAAGGACAAAATTTTCCTCTTTTAACAATGAGATAAGGAAAACTAAGTATGATATTAGGAATCGCTTATTAACAAACAAAGAATCGAATTTGTCCTATACGCTAAAAAATCGTTCAAAAAATTCCCGGCTTAGTAATTGAAAACCCTGAAATAATGAATCCGAACATATATTTATAGCTCAATCCGTTTTGTCCTTCGTTTGCTACCTTACCGTAAAAACTATACAATAAGGACTAACTCAACCTTTGGCTTATATTGCGTAAGATCGGACCTATTTCGAAGGCGATAAGATCGATTTTAACGTATTACTAAGGTAGAAATAATTTAATTATTATTTTAATTCAAGACTCATAAAAACGTTACTATGTTACGTAGTACTTCGCTTAATAGAGTTCTTTCTATAACTTTTCGAAATAAGGCGTTATATCTGAAATGTTCGAAAATGTGATCCGAATCGAACCGCTTTCAAAAGCGTTCGTTTTTGGGCCAAAACATATCGATATACCATAATTTATGAAAGTATCGCAAAAATTTGCAACCCGTAGGCTGAACACAAGAATACAGGGCGGGCGGGCGGACGTATAGACAAGTTTAGAATCAATTTCTCACTCGATCAGTTTAATAAAAATGGGTCTCTTTCAAAGGTTTCTGAGAGTTGCATACCTTTGTGGAAACCTAATATATTCTTTTAGCACAAGTGATGTAGGGTATCATAATTTCGTATACTTTTCACACCGCCAATGGGAAATACATTTTCCTTTATCCGAAATGTGTATTTCCATGCGCTGTTCTGGTATGTAATGATAAAAGACATAGTTTGTTATGTGGGAACTACAGGCGTACTTGCACCTCGATAGGGTTTATGACATAGGATATAGAATCGGGATTTATTAATTTATGTTTATTGTGTAAACGCAAAGAAATTTGTCCGATATTTTTAAAAATTTTGTTTAATATTTTCGACTTTAGTTCTGTATATATAAATATAAACATATATGAATGTCAACGCATACATGTACATGGGTGTATGTTTATGTATACAGTTACATAGCTATAGAAGAAATATATATGCAGCTTTGTATATAAACTAATAAAGAAGAAAAAGTAACATGTGTGTACGTACGAATAAGTTTTCCACATATTCAATTATTAACGAACATCCGACAACGTCAGAAGTCTCTTGAGAATTCCGAAATAGAAAATAACATGTACCACAAAGAAGAAATCAAGGATTTTATGCATAGAAATTATCATAAAGTTTTCCTCTCTGCCTATGAAGCATATACAGATACGTATGTATAATATGGATATTTGAGCACTTTTAACACGTGATATATGCATTACGGAGTATACATGGGGATGAGAAATTGGGTGTATTTGTGTATATATACTTCGTATATCAGAAAACTGATGAAGATCCAATTTCCTTATGAGAACAGACAACATGTAATATCCTGTAACAACTGACAACAAACAAGAAAAATTAAAGAAAAAGCAACAACAACAACGCTAACAGAAATGGAAATATGAAACACAGAGTATATATATACATATGCAAATATATACATGTTTTTATGCATACATGTATACTTACTTATGTAAATATATGTATACTTGAAAGTTTAGAATGAAATGAATTTTGTAAAGATATGTGATTATGTGACATGATTCTGTTATGTATGCTAAAAAGTTCTTTTCACACATTTCAAAATGGCTGGCTAAGGGTTACTTTCCTTTCAATTTCATGTTCATCAAAAACGTTCCCACTTTTGATGCCCAAATGTACCGAGACTGCTGTGATGATGTGCATATTTTATGAAAGTAATAAACGTATACAGCACTGGGATTAGTTTTACCCTTTCGTTGTGGCAAGAATCATCATTAGAGACTTGTTTGCCTTTGCGTTTGCTTTGTTTATATTTCATTAATGCAAATTAAACGTGTTCTCCATTAAGGAACCGTCCAACCAACCAGTTATGGTCACCGTTGTGCGAGCGGAAACTGTGCTTAAATGGAAATTGTTCTCCTTGGAGTGCAATCAATTAATTGACATTCATTACGAACACATTCAACTCACAGGAATGAAATATTTTCGCATTTCTATAAATTTTAATTTCAATGTATAACTTAATGCTTTTAATTGTGAACATACTTTTTCTTTGTATAAAAATTTTTTTATGTCCACTGTTGACGGTGCATGCTTATGTAATCTATTAAAGAGACTTCACTTATACTTCGTGAGCGTAAATCAATTTACATGCAATGGTTTGGGGCTCTGTTCATTTGCATACTTCTGGTGCTATCACCGGTCAGAATTGCCATAAGTAAGATAGAAATATCAATCGTGAAAGTTATGATATTATTGCAAATTACTTGAAAATCCCCCCCGGAAACAAGAAAAGTTTCATTAGGTTCCCAACGAATAATGTATTATGCAAAAATTCATTACCTGTACTTTGTAAAAACCAAGAAGAACACTATAGTGGGCCATGGCCAAACTAAAAGTACCGTACACCTACCTATTCATGAAAAAATCTTTCACAAGAAGGCATTATACGAGGTGTGGTCGAAAAAGAGGTCCGATTGAAACCATATTTAATAGCGGCAATAGGACTTTGGGCCTAGGTATGTGGGTTTATGAAAGATTATCAAAATATCTTAAAAAATGCGGAATGTGGGCTAAATGCGAGAAAACAAAACGTTCAGAAGGACAGATAAGTTTAAATCGATTCGGAATCGATCGGTACAGTAAAAAATGGGTCTATCTGAAATCCTTCTGGCTGTGTAATACTTTCGCACAAATTTTATATGCCCTTGTATCATAAGTAGTGTGGGGTACAATTATTGTAAAAGATCCATTGCCATATTCGCTGCCATACACAACTACCAAATTTTTACTTATCTATTTATTAGTTAAGCAGAAAGCCTTTACGGTTGCGACAAGCGTCAGTTCTGAAGGCATTTATAACCTTTTTTATAACAACCAGTTATAAGTACCACAAAGCCATTAGCGTTCGAAAAAAAATTAAATTTTGCACTGATTTAATTCTCTTTCTTTACATCTGAACCGTTCATAATAGCTACAATGAAAAGGCCCATTTTGAAAGGTTCATTAGGGACTTGTCGACCATCCAAGTAACCGAAATTTCGGCTTCATGCCAGAGATATAAGATTTTATTGTCAAAATGGATCCCACCAATCAGCTAGTCTTCGTGCAATTATAATCCAAAAGTGACGTATAATGCCCAAGATTTGCCTTAAAGCGTAGAAAACATATTTTTCCACTCTCCATATTATTTAAGCAGGATCTTATTAAAAGCATAACCTTTTCTTCTACGTAAGCTTTGACCTTTTTTCCTAAAGACTGAAACCAAGTTACGAAAACATAGGTTTACAAAATTGACGCGAATAATAAAGAAAACCTTCTGTTTGCATTAAAGAAAATTATGAAAAATTGCTTACATTTTTGCCTCGTTTTCTACAGATAGCAAATTCTCGATCC
>KK500241.1:110751-122444 GCA_000688715.1 Glossina pallidipes | reverse complement strand
CCTATACTTCTATTTCTCGGGCACTCCCTGCCGGAATACCAACCGAACACACTACACTAAAAACGTTGGGAATGATTGCGGTGCATAACGTTGCACGTTCATCAAGCATAAGTATCATCAAAAGTTTTCTAAACTAAAAAATCACTCCTAAAAACGTTTTACATACGCACCACAAAATCGAAGTCATAGCACCTACGCGTCTTTTTCATCGTTACTGCATTATGGGTCTAAATCGATACGTACAGGCCTAATCCATTGTCCCTCACAAAAAAAAAAAAAATATACAACTTTTTTTTCTAAAAGTAACAGCTGATGATAAATTTTAGAAAAAATGTTTGGAAAATAAATTGTCCGAAAAATGTGTTCAATGTTATAGCGGTTGTTCAGTGATTTTTGCTCAATGCACTGCTTGCAAAGAATATTGATTTATTAATATTGATTTACTTCAGCAACTTACTAATAACTTAAATAAGAGAAATGGGTAAAACTTCAAAGGACAAAAGAGACATCTACTATCGCTTAGCTAAAGAAGAAGGTTGGCGTGCTCGTAGTGCTTTCAAACTGTTGCAAATTGATGAAAAGTTTGTTATAATAGACGGTTTGTAAACACTTACTTTTCAATACTTCTTTGCTTCTCAAATTTCTAATTGTCAACAACAAGGAGTCACGCGTGCAGTGGATTTATGTGCAGCTCCTGGAAGTTGGTCTCAAGTTTTATCGAAACGTTTATATGAAAATCGCTCTGGCAACGAAGATGTGAAGATTATAGCTGTGGACTTGCAGGCAATGGCGCCTTTGAATGGCGTTACGCAAATACAAGGTGACATTACTAAATTAAGTACGGCTCAATCGATCATAGAACATTTTGGAGGTGAAGATCAAAAAGCTCAGCTTGTAGTGTGCGACGGGGCTCCCGATGTTACGGGATTGCACGATATCGATGAGTATATACAAAGCCAATTATTGTTGGCTGCTTTAAGTATTACAACGCATGTCTTAATGCCAGGTGGTACTTTTGTGGCCAAAATTTTCCGAGGCAAAGACACCAGTTTGTTGTATTCGCAGTTGCGCATATTTTTCGAAAAAGTCTCAATTGCTAAACCGCCTAGCTCACGAAACTCTAGCATAGAAGCGTTTGTAGTTTGTCAAAACTATAATTGCCCTGAAGGTTATATACCGCAAATGATAAATCCGATGGTGGATGATGTTAAAGTGATCGCTGGGGCTACCGACTCAAAAATAAATCAGGAGCTAATACCTTTTGTTGTGTGTGGAGACTTAAATGGCTTCGATTCGGATATGTCGTACAATTTGGATGTAAGTATTTTATAGTGAAAAAGAGAATAGTAATGCAATTGCGATTCATTTTAGCTTGAAAAGAATGCTGAATATACTTATCACGAAGTAGTACAAAAACCAATTTCACCTGCTTATAAAGAGATATTAGACAAGCTAAAAAATTGTTCGATAAAGCACTCCGCAATAACGGTAACGCATTGCACAAGCGAAGAAAAGACAAAGGAGAATGAATCGCAATCGTCCGCTCAGGAAGAAAACACATTAGAAACTCCTGAAGACTTGTGAACATTTATATACATACATCTAATAAGCAATCATATGTAATATAATTCATATGCAATACAATAACGCAAATACATTAGCAAGAAACCTCTTTAATTGATGGCAGCAGTTGCAGGTTTAGTGCCGTATCTGCAAACTTTGGTTAAGCCTTCTGGAAAATCTGGCAGCAAATTTTTGAAATTTTCCACTTGTTGACCAACCTGCTCCGCCCACACTCCGTCACCGGTGAAATGATATTCGCTCTCAATCAAATAGAGAGTCAATGCTAAAATGTTCTTTTTACTTAATGGATCCTTGTAATCTAGTTGCAATTGCTGCAGAAACTCAGGCGAGTGAAGCAATTGCAATTTCTCGTCAATTCGTTTACTGGAAGAAAAAAAAAATTTGAACATAGGTCGTCTTAAAACTTCTTGAACTTTTTTTGCTACAGTTCAATTTTTACTCCATGTTCGTATGTAACTAAGATCAGATGAATTAAGAACCCTATACTATTTGAATAAAAAAATATAGACAATAAAAATGGTGATGAGGGTACGCTAATTGCGGAGTCATTTACGAGCGTGTCCTGTTAAGAAATGGTGCGATCAAACATAATGCATATCGGACAAATGATCACGTTTTCTACGTTCTAATTTCAAAAATAGACTGCGAGAATGAAGGAGCGAAAAGTTCACCACGGATACCTACGCATTTAATTATAAAACATGTCAGAATATCCCCCATAATATTTGAAACGCTGGTGAGTATAAAAATAGTGGCAGTAGCTTACTTACATGGGATATAACAACAAATGCATGTTGTCATAAATATCAGCTTTGGAAAACTCGTTATTTAAGAGAAATTCATAGCATTGCTTTACACGTACGATAGGTATATGACACCAATTGGGATGTCGCGACATAACATTGCGCAAATCCGCGGCATCCTTGTCCAAAACATGAGCCAAATAGACTACGATATCTCGTCCCCTAGTACGATCTTCGCCATCTCGAGCAAATCTAGAGTAAAGAAAGAACGCAGTAGTTAATTGTTTTTATCCTACCTCTTTTGGATTCGTACCTGGCAAAAGTATCTGAGCTGCATGACAATATGTGTAAGGAGACACAGCGCACTTTTAACTGATTTAGATATTCTAAACGAAGTCGTGCTTTATTCTGATAATGTACTAATCTTAATACTCTTGGATTGCAATTTAAAACTTGAAATTCCTCCACTTCGTTTAAATCTTTTAAACGTTCTAAAACCGTATCAGGTCCCAATGTCAACACTTCTAAACACCGTAGCACGGCATCCTCTTTTATGCCATAATCCTTGATATATTTTAAAGTAGTTATCAACGCATCGCACGGCGACATCATAATTTTTGGACATTTGTGTAATATATCCCGTATATCCTCTCCATCGATAGATGGTATGTCCCTTAAAATCCGTTCAACATTTTGAAAATCTGCGCATAGTGTAAAAGCGTTCTTGCTTATGCGTTCCGAGCTAAATTGTAACTCTTCTGAAAGTAATTTTATCATTTTCTGTACTGAATAGAAACTTTTATGTCTAATACGCCCATATGCGTTCCACAGTTTTGTAGTATCGTTTTGATTCCAATGTAGTCTTTGTTGCAAATAGTAGCTCATAAAGTATTGCCTTAAAACTTTTAATTCTATATTTTCATTGCAAAGACTATCTTTGGGTAATTGGATATCAACATCGGTGAACGTTTGCCTTAATTTCTCTATCACATCTAAATCATAAGGAATATGATTAAAAGACTTTAAAGTGCCAACATCTTTATTCATAGCCACTAAATAACGAGATAGCAAAGATATCGATATATTAAAGCCGCATTCTTTTAAGACATAATAACGATTCTTTAACGAATGTTTGCCAGTACCCAGAATCGTAGGTTTTGATATTATATCATCCATATTAAAATTTAATTTCTTTAGGACTTCCACAGTATTGATAACCTCTTTTTCTTTCAACGTTTTCAACGCAGGATATTTTTTTAAAATTGCTCTCCATTTATTCACGTTTGAACCTTTAATATCATAATAAGCAAAGAATTGAACGTCAATATTCTCTCACTCTTACCTATGTTCTTAACAAAAAACGTTACTCCTAAATTCTCCGCGGGCGTTTCTTTTCTGTAATTTCTGCAAAGTACCAAAGTGTGGTGGCCAAATAATTGCAAATAATTTCGGCTAAACATCTTTTTTTTTGAAGAGAATATTTAATACATCCAACAAAGCGTGGTTAAAATCACTTATATTATAAAACCATTTCCTATTTAACATACAAGAAGGGAAATATGTGAGAAGAGATATAAAGAGTTATCAATAATAAACATGAATTTAAACATATGTTCACATCTGTTTTTACCTTTTTCTTCTTCTTCTTCTGTGAGTCAGTAAATCAACAACAGATGACTTGCTTCGTTGACTAAAAATGATGAACGTAAACAGAGGTTTTTTTTTTATTAGAACCTTAATAAAGTTGACAAATAGTGTGATTATAAGCGTATATGGATATATATGCGTATATTATGCGTGTTGTAATGTCGGCCGCTTAACTAAAAGCGTTTTTATCTTTCCCGAATTTCAATTAATTTTCCCATTTTATTTCTCGAAGTATCTTATGAAAGAGTTAAAACATTGCGAAAATAAAAGAGTGTGCGAAGAAATAGATTCATAATTTAACTGCGTATATTCATACACATTGTTGACAAAGCTTTAAAAAAAGAGAATATTACATGAGTGGAAAATGTCAAAAACGCTGCGATCATGCTGCGATCTAGCGAAAATTCTTGAAGCGTGTAATAGGGAATAGAAGTTTCAAAATTCGGCCAGACAAATAGAAAATGATCAGGAGATTGCACAACCACATATGTACGTGAACAGCTGGTCGCTATGTTAATTTTGAACACGGGATCATTGTACTTCGTGTGGCTAAATGTTAGCCTGTTAATAAGGCAAATAATGTTCCATCTGAGGCCGAAATTGGTAAACCAAGATGTTATATTTATTTGCGGAAATGCAGAATATAAGTGACGATCATGAATTGAATTATTTCATTGCAATTCCCACGAAAAAACTAAGTACTTCTTATCTATTGCCCTCAAACCAGCGGGAATCAGAATACGATCGTGGACATGTGATGGTCTGGAAGACGCAATGTTGTTTGCAGTGGTATTTCCATGAATAACCATGTGACTAGGCACCCAGAGAAAATGGAAACAAAATGCATCGGAATTGAGACTGCATAGCAAAGATCTGACTTCTAACACATAAGTTCGCCCTGAGCTGCTTTTTGTTTCTTTCCTTGTATAACGCACTTCGTGGCGCATCTGCAGTGGTTTATCAAATTCTCAATTTGTATGATATCAAGACGAATTTGAAGTGTGTGTACAGTAAGCTATTTTCTTATTGCTGTTGAAGGTGATCTTTATTTGCTTGTAAGAATGGCACCTAGTAAGAAGAGCAGCAAATGTTCAATGTGCAATGATTCAATTGGTAGGGCTGTAGCTTAGGAAATGTGTTTAACATGGCTACATGCTTCATGTATTGGTCTATCGAATGAGGATGTTCTTTGGGTGAGTGATGACGGATCACTTTCTTCTTTTTGCTATATATGTGCAGACTACAGAGGAAGGATGACGATTTACAAAAACCATATCTCTAGTCTAAAGGGGTAGAGCCCTCCTACCTCCCTCGATTCCACTTACTTCAAATCAGTGACGAATGCATTAGCTGTGAAATTGCAGCTATCGATGAAGGAGTTACTGAACGATGCCTTAAATGCTCTCAAATCGGAACTGAAGTTGAGTATTGAAAGATTGAAAGTTAAGGTGGAGTCTTGTGAAGAAAGGGTTGATCAAATTAAGGATGTTATGGACTCGACATCATTGACATTGATGCATTGTATAGAATGGTGAACAGGTCGAACTTCATTGTTAACGACTTGCGTGAAGGTCTTAATGACATACCGGGAACAGTGATAAAGATAGTAAAGCACTACTCAGTGATAGTTGCATTGCATGACATCAATTTTGCTGGTTATATGAAGAATAACAAAATTATAATAGTTAAAATGAATTCGATTGGAATACGTGATATGTTGATGGGCAAGTACTTTAAGAACCTTAAAGTACGTTCACTCTTTGCTGTGAACTGCGTCGATGGACCCAAATGTCCACAAGAAATTCTGCAGCGGTTAATCTCTCTCAACGATCATCTGTGTCCATCAGCAGGAGAGTTGAATAAAGCATGTGCTGATCTTCAGAATTGTTAATGCTATTAAGCCTTATGCTGTTTTGGGGCCATCTCCTATAAGCTGTAAGGAAATTTTGAGCTGTAAGGAAATGTTGAGCAAAACATCCATCGTAAATGCTGAATTAAGCGCTGAACGAAATGTGCAGAACTAGTAAATATGTGACTTAATGGTATATTTTAGAGTGATTGGTACGTTTCGGGCTGGTAAAGAAGTGTTGTATAATGTATTTTTTAGTGGTTAATATTATAGCTATCGAATTCTTTATATTTTGTAGTTGGTTCCACGTCTTTCCTTAGATTCAATTGTGAATCAGTTGACTAATCCTAATATGGATGCCGTTGCGTGTGGTAGCTCTTATATCTTTTAATCGAGGAGTACTCTTTCTGAACAGATGATGATAACGCATATAAACTGCCAGAGTATTAAGCGTTCTTTACGCTCCATGAAATCTGATGAATTCAAGACAATGGTTATGGACAAATTTGACCTAATTGCCATCTTGGAAACATAGTTAAAAACCCATGTCTCTTCTCGATCTGTGCACATTCCTGGATATAACCTTATTAGAAATCATAGACTAATTGATCGAAGGGGAGATGTGGGTATCTATATAGCCCATGGCCAGCCATAGCCAGATAAGAAATGCCTGCTTATCCATAACACTACGTTTAAAAGAAGGAGAAAAATCAATTTTTTACTTCTTGATTGATAGGCTTAATACAAAAATTGGGCACTGAAACATTCTCAAAATTATACGTTTGCGACTATGTAGGATATTGAAAGATGTATAAGTTATCTTGTAAATTTTTGGATAAAAAAACCAGAATCTAAATAGAAGCAAACGTTAGCATTAAACAAATATAAACTGAAAATGCACTTATTGCCTTCTCCAATATGGTGTCTTCGTCGTCAACAACACTCAGTACTCAACACAGGATATGATAACAATGCGTAACATTAATAGATTATAAACATCCCAACCTTCTGCAAACTATGTTATAATTTTTTTTTTTTTTATTGTCAATAAAAAATTAATTTAATCCAGTCTTTAAGGAAAAATCGTGGAGGAAATTCGGAAACAGTTACGTTAGCAACGATATGACGAGCAAACACGCATCCAAATCGTTAACAAAAAGGACTTCACGATGTTTTAACGCAACATCTGCTAAAGTTATACATAAGTTAAACAAAGAAGCACAGAGTTCTTGTTAATAAACGTGAAATTTATGATGTTAATATAAAATGCATGAAAATAAATAAAAGCTGCGAATCGTTCTATCAAAATAGACAAAAGCTGCAAATCTTTAAAGTGGATTAGGCCTTGTTTACATATATTCGCGCAATACCTTCTTAATTTAAACAGCGGGAGTAGCTTCTCCGCGTTTATAGTGAGGAGAGGAAGCTGTAATGATTTTCCATTATTCTTCAAAGCAGCAAGAAATGCTTCCTTTAATATTGATTCTGGAGCCAATTCATTTTCAATATCCTTTTCATCTTTATTAATTGCCCGAATCTGGGAGAAGTTGTTTGAAATTTCTTCGTTTACTGGATTAACAGAAATCGTGTTGTATTTATTATTCAGATTGTCATCCTCCCGGTGACCTGTTGCGGTATTCACTTCCTCCACATTTCCCTCCAATATTGCTGAATTCTGCAATGATTCCGTATTATGATTTTTAGAGCCTAGAGGAGGAAAATCATCCTCAGTGAGCTTGGCAGTTTGAATTACGGGTACCATAACTCCATAATTTATCATCAAAGACATGCAATATTTTTACACCTACGCCATACACACCGCTCATGTACAAATTTTTACTGGAACGACATAGTACACCTACGCCTGTATATACTATAGGGCGCGCATTATTGCCTAGGCTAGACAATAAAAAAGTGCAATTATAAGCAATTGGCTTAACATGGTTCGAGGAAGCTGCCAAAACAATCTATCTATCTATCTAACAAAGCTATCGGTCCATAGGACGGTTCTAAAGTGTTCATATCACAATAAGCATTATTACACATTGTACAATGCCTTGTTGATAAAGACTTTTGACAGCGCTGGATTGATGTACTGCGACTTGAGCAGTAGATGGTTGTTTTCACCTTTTGCCACTTGTTTTCCGTCGATTATGTCGCAAAATTCGTCTTTGCCCTCCGTCAAATCACTCAGGAAATTTTGGCAATTGAGCTGGTCACGTACGTAGCGCCCGATACAGTACCACGTAACTAGACGCAGATAACTATCTAGATTTCTTTCGAACAGTCCTGTTGTAAAATTTCTTAATATTACTCCATCGAGCCCGAATGGTCGAAACTCTTCTTCGGGCGCTTCTTTTATTTCGTAGCTCATTTTTTCGATTGCCTCGTAATCGTGTTGCTGTGCCCCGTGTACCGATATTTGTAGTCGTGTTAATCTGTTGAATAATTGCAAAATATGCTGCGCTGGTCTGGTTCGTTTTCTTTGGTTTATCGCCATCTTGATGAGGAAACGTTCCAAGATATCCTGGCTTACCTTGTATGATGCTATCTTCATGCTACGGTAAGCCTCCAATCGATTTTTCATTATTCTGATGAAATTGCTTACTGTAATTATCGAGTCAGTAGTTAGTTGCTCCCATTTTAACGCAATCATCATATATTCTTTGGCTGCTTTCAGTTTTTCTTGTATGTGTTCCCAATTGTCTGTAGTTATTTGGCTCTGGTGGAACACATTGCGGTGTCCGTTCTTCACCTACGGTGAAGGTGTTTTCATCGATCGCCGCCTGGAGTGAAGCTGGCGTTGTGTCACTGCAAAGTCTGACCTTAGACTTTTAAAACAATTAAGGTACCACGGGGGTCAGGTTGCCCAGAGGATCCCCTCTGCGAGGAATTGCTGGCTGCTGGCTGGTTGAAGAAGTGTTTGATCCTGTCCTTGTTGGACACCACTCTATCGCAGACGACAGCTCGGAAATCTAGTCCTATCTCCTCTGCCAGCTTGAGGACGTCTTCTAACTCGCTGGCATCACCTTTATGGTTAACGATTTTGCATTCAGCATAATGTTGAATGGTGTCAGCAGACTCCGGGCTGCGAAGGGAAGTATTGACAAATACTCAACGGTATGTTTTCCTCTGGGCGTTCGTCCGCAGCCAAGCAGCTTCTCTTCAGCTCGACTGTATATTAACCGTTTGCTCGTAAATATTTCATCGAAGAAAACGTGGGCTATTTTGCCGTGAGCACTTAATTTGCTCACGACTTTTTTAAGTGCCTCCGTGTCAATCACTTCGTTGTTTCCGCTGAGTACCCTTCCTGGCCTTTACCTCTCTTTAGTGCAGCATTTTCGGCTCTGAGCTGAGCTTCAGTTCTAGGATTAGTGCCGCCTCCCTCGATGTGGTCCGGCCGTCTTCGTCGATTATGGGATTACTTAACTTAATCATTACTTAAAATACGTATGGGGCTAGATGGCTTCGTATCTACGGTATCGTCCTGCTCTGCTCCCCCCGTGGTGTCGATTATGGTCCTCTTTTCCTGGTCTATTTCTCATACGTCCAAGCCTATTTCTGCTACCTGTACGCCTATTTCTGATTCGTCTAAGCCTATTTCTGCTACCTGTACTTCTATTTCTGATTCTTCTAAGCCTATTTCTGATTCGTCTACGCCTATTTCAGATTTCGTTCGTTTGGGTGTCTCTTCGTTTCAGCACGGAAACTTAGTGATTCATCAAAAACTGGTACTAATCCTACTATATGACAAAAAGAAAAATATTTTTTACAACAAAGTTAATTTTGCTAAATTTGGACAATGGCCTTTCACGTAATGCAACCATTCCAATATCATAGATCATATAGGCATATTCATTTTCGTACAAATATACTCCAGTTTGCAAAAATAAACCTGAAGATACGGCATATACACAACGCCGGTATAGAGAAGGTTTTAACACAAATTCTACCCACATTGTGCCAAACCATTTAAAGTATCTGTCGCATTGAAATTATTTGCCTGAAGAAATGTCTGGACGCACGTATCATATTGCATAAACTGATTGCTTTGGCCCTAAGGTAACTAATACTTCTTCATTGTTATTTACATAATTAATAGCATTCGGGCTAATGCTGTAAAATCAATTTCGTAAATGTTATCCCGCAAATTGTTCATCCAATTTTGCGTTTACTTGATTCATTTAATTGCTTGGCCTTGGTCTTCATTTTTTCTATGCATAGTGTTCGTGCTTGGCAGGCGCAAAAGCTAACGTTGAATTGCGAAGCATTTCTATTAAGCTTCCTTTCAAGTCGCTCTCATTTAAATGGCCAAAGCACTAGTGCCAGTCTTCAATGCCGATATTACTATCATTCATTTACAAATAATAGGAACTTGTTACGTTTGGTTTTGAATACTGCTTCGCCATTAGATGCGCGAGATACAATAGCTCCATTTTTCTTGAATATTACGGTAAAACTGCATTCAGCTATTCAGCTTGAAACTGATAAGTTTGACCGCAAACGTGGAACATAGGCTACATTTTGTAATCTCCTAATAAATCCGCTTTCGATTTTTCACATTAGCGTTCAGCTAAGTGAAGGAAATTACCATTGGCTGAGCTTACCACATCCTAACTAGTTGAACATCAAACTTCAAACTTTTCCTTTGACATATTTCGGCGTTGCTCTCTTCGGTAGAAGGGCTTGAACATTATCTTTACCTAATTTTTACCTTGAATTTTGCATTTCCGATGCTCATTTTTCTATGGTTTGTTCTTCCATTTTTTGGTGGCATAAAATTTTTTGCAAGTATAAATTTTCGGTAGTATAAATTTTCGGTAGTATAGAATTTTTTGGTGGTATAAAATTTTTTGGAAGTATAGAATTTTTTGGTGGCATAAATTTTTTGGAAGTATAACGCAAAACCATATATTGTCAATCATAATCGTCATATTAAACTCGTGACTTGCAATTGCCAGTATGCAGTTTTGAATTTCGGATACCTGACTATCAATTTCCAATTTCAATTTTGTGTTTTTTTCTTTCTTTTTCAATAGAAAATAGTTTTGCAAATTGAAAGAGCTTTGTGTGCCCTATGTAGGCTTGAAGAGATTTTTCAACATTAATTGAAATTAATAAGGTTGGATGTGCCACCTGCCCTTGCTAAAGTTATTCACATGCAAGTTTTTTCTAATTTTTTGTAACATGCTACAATGCTTTAGCAGCTTTCGATTATAAAATATTTAATATTTTTTCCTAAAAGCAAGAAAGGCCGCTCGATAAAAATTAACTTCAGCGCACTGGCTTTTGGTTTATGGAATATATCTACTATGCTGACAGATGATTTCACCTATAAAATTGGTGTAAAGTAAATTTGCGACCATTTAAGCAAATTTGCGAGCGTTTAAGCAAATTTGCGACCATTTAAGCATATTTGCGAGCATTTAAGCAAATTTGCGGCCATTTAAGCATATTTGCGAGCATTTAAGCATATTTGCGAGCAATTAAGGAAATTTGCAAGCATTTAAGCAAATTTGCGAGCGTTTAAGCAACTTTGCAAGCGTTTAAGCAAATTTGCGAGCATTTAAGCATAATAAAAAGCAAATTTCAAATGTTCAAATTTGAGAGTATTGTGAAAAAAGCTGTTCAAATTTGAGAGTATTAAATTTATTCAAATTTGAGAGTATTGTGAAAAAGAGAAAATATCGCCTACAAATACATAGTAAAATGAAAAGAGTAATTAACTGATGAAAGCTTTAAAGCTTTAAGCTTTTTGAAATAATGTATGTAGTAGTATGTACTGTATATGCATGGTTTTTGTTCTTAACGGGACGGCGGGCGGCGCCCATACTTGTTGTTGTTGCATGCCGCGAATATGGGTGCAGGTG